>VYVB01000671.1:0-86488 GCA_009761775.1 Ficus carica | reverse complement strand
CCCCCCCCCCCCCCCCCCATAAGCTATTGTACAATCTTATTTTGCTGGAAAGGGGATTTCAATGTTCTAAGACAAAACAAGAGGGAAAAAAAAAATTTTCACCAAATGTAAATATTTGCTGCATTTTCCTTCTTTATTCCATTTTAACGAAATTAAAGATCTGAACCACAATCCGACTTGGTAGTACTGGCCACTCTCATGCCTTTTTTCATAAATTTAGTTTAATTAACAGAAATTCTAAGATTAAGTGGGAATAATTTAAAAATAATAGAGTAAAATGAGGTTTTTGAAAGTTTATGAAACAAAGTGTAACATAACCCTAGAGTTAAGGAATTGTGTGAAGACCGTGTGGGTTCAATAAACAGATTACAAGTTGATTTTTGCAAATATACATCAATATGTAAAGTAATTGCATGAGTGTGCATAGAACATGAAAAAACAGACAAACAGTTGAGATTAAATATAAAAGCAAGGCACTAGTAGATTTGGAGTCAATGGTTTTCTTTTAAAAAAAAAAAAAAAAAAAAAAAAAAAAAAAAAAAAACACTAAAAGAACAAGGTATAACAATCCAATGAATTTAGCTAGCTTATTTGTTCTAGTACGTACTAACTTTACTCTTTTATACTCTTTAATTAATTTCTTCTAATTAGAAAGAACCTCCACGAGCAAATTAAGAACTAGAAAGAAGAAACCTAGAATCAGAACAGCTTTTACACAAAATACATTCAAAATATATAAATAGTTCCAAACACCTTTATGCACATGTATAAATTTGGATGTATTGCAGTTTGTTTTGTTTCCTTTTACTCTAAATGCCATACAATTATTACATATTCATCCAATCCCCTAAGGCCACTGGGCTAAAAACTCCCCTGAATAAATCTCAAGGAACATTTAATAAAAAGAAATAATAATCAGGGAAACGATTTAGTTGCTTCATATTTATTTACTTTCTACATAATTTATAAATAATCATCCTACTTTTATTATTATTTTTATTATTTTTGTATTTTTGTCTTCCACTCAAACAACACTAAAATAATACCAAATAATTTAGAAAGAAAAAAGACATTTGATTTTGACACCTTTTTCGACATAGGAAATGTTGCTTTAACCTTTTAATTAATTAACTCCAAATTATTCCTTGAACAAGAACATATAATTAATCACTATAAAATTCTAGATGAGAAAAAAATATATTGAAATCATTTTTTTCTTTTTTGTTTTTTTTTTTTTTGTCGTTCTCCATTTTTTAAATTATTTTATGCTTTTTGATATTTTAACATTAAAAAAAAAAACCCCTCAATTCATGGTTAATAAAATTAAGAAGGTGAAAAAGATGTTTATTGTCTCAGAAACGACCTTGTAGATACTTCGATGAAAATTTTCTTTTAAATTGTAGGATACCCTTTTAATGTCAGCAGGATGTCAGTTTATCTTATAATAATTGAAAACGAAAACATAAACAAATACAAATTATTTTTTTATATATTTTTTATCAATAGATATGGTGAGTTAGAATCACGTTGATTATTTATGCGTAATTTCGATACAAGACTTAAGATGTGGATATGTTGAAATAACACCCCCACCCCCCCCCCCCCCCCCCCCCCCCCCCCCTCTCTCTCTCTCTCTCTCCCTCCCTCCCTCCCTCCCTCCCTCCCTCCCTCCCTAAAAGAACTTATCGTCATTATAAAGTTGGAACTTATTTTGATTTACCTGTCCCTTATTATTTTCAAAAGATAAAGGTCGGGGAAATTGTAATCCTTAGACGACGGTGTAATAAATTATCATATTGAAAAAGGTTATATAACTTCATTCTTATTTAAAATCTACACCTCTCACATTGACATTTGTTATTTATTGAGGTCAAAATTCACACTTCATCTTTCACCGTCCACGTGTTAACTCGGATTGCCTGAAGATCAAGATTCAGCCCGAAAACGACCCAGAAGACTTCATCATCTGATAAGGAAGCTCGACTCCCGAGTCGACGAACATCGACCTCCAATCGATTGATGTCACTTCGAGGTCAATCAAAGTACAGGAATCAGCTTTAAGACGACTCGGATCAGCTCCAGACCTAAATTGACCCGAAAGCCTGTCAAGTCAAGCCGAAGACCAGCAACTCAAGAAATCAACTCGAAGAGTCGACTCGAGCACCTATCTGAGGTCAATGCATAAGAAGATCAGGAAACTTCCTAGATTCATCCCTGCACAAGAATCACGCCAAGATCAGTCTTAATTAAGTCAAAAATCAGCCAAAAAGATTACTTTCCCTTTTCCGGAAAAACTCTCCAAATAAGGAAAGTCAACCTAGATCAAGAAGAGGCAACTTCCCTTCACCAAATACGGCAAGTTCATCACCAAATCGACCAGCAATCACCATCTACAATACAGGGCATCACCATAGGCCCAAAAGATTCAGTTCTCATCTCATACGATCCGATCTCATATTCAAGATCATTCCATCTTCACGCGAATTACACCCAAAGAAGAGATTTTTGCTTAAGGCATAAGAGAAATCATTGAAGATCCTCCTAGTTCATCGGACATCATCTCCAACGACATCGAGATCATCCCATAGGAGACCGAATTATCTCATAATCGTCTTGGAGTTCCCGCAATTCCCGCAATTCCCGCGTCTTTACCTAATTCTCTCTACTATCTACTATCTCTCTCTATTTCTTACAATCCCCTTCTCTTTTCTTCCCATTCTTATTGCTACGAAATTCACTATACTTATTATCAAATATAGTGAAACTCCTGGAGCCACAACAGAGGACTAGCTCTCACATTCAGAGTGAACCTATATAAATTTCTAGTGTTCTTTGTCTCATTTACTTTATTTTACTGTTATTTTGTAGCTAACATGATCGGTTAACTCAATACACGCTTAGTTGGCTTAACAATATAGTCATAGGCCCTAACCTGACTCGATCCGATACAACTGTAGATTTTACCTTCTATAGTTCGGCACCCACCGTGGGGCCTATGGTTGATATTGTAGGCATTGACAACACGGTAATCACTGCTATCATGACTGAGAATAACGCTGCTCCAGTTGGCTCGATGAGAGTGGCAGGAGCATCCCATTAACTTGGATATCATTATGCTGCAGGTACAGGACTGCATCAAGCAAACACAAGGCAGCAGCAAGATGCAGTCGACCAAAGGATCGCTGAGTTGATAGCGGAGAACAATGAGCTTCGAAGGCGATTCAATGCATCCACCGTCTTCAATACTCCTCTACCACCCATCGCTGCTACCTTTGGGTCTTCCACTAACCTAACTCAGCAGACATGAGTTTCTTCCCAAGTGACTTTAAGTCGACAGGCTTTCAGCCAACCATGGCTTTCGGGCCATATCGTCTGCTCCACTCGCTGCCATCACTCTATTCAGTGATGGTGTCACAAGGAATAGCCCCTACGGTCAACAATTCAATCAAGTTGACCATTCACGACTTAATTTCTTCCATCCAGATCACCTCGATAGGAATCTTGATCCCTGCCTTGCTGACTTCCATAGTCTTTTCAGGCACAGTGCTACCACAACCTCTACTCAGAACTCCTTTGTTCGAAGCATTCAACTTGCAACAAGCCATCACCAACGTGGTAAGTAATCAGGTTAAGACCATGGAGAAGCATGTGCTCCAAGTATTAAGACACCCCACCACGTATGAAGACCTGTTGGAGGAAACAGAGCAATCACCTTTCACTCAAGCGATTACGACACCACCTTGCTGATCAAGTTTCGCACACCAACTTTCTCCAAGTCTGATGGAATGCGCTGCACTAATGGAAGCACTGCGCCTTGCATCAACCCAACGATGCACATCATCGCTCGAGACAATTAACATATCCTTCATATTATATTTTTACTTTTTACAGTCCATATTTATTATATTTTTATTCTAACATTTCAAGCCTTTCCGCTTTCTCTTAGTAATTGACGCAAACAGGTGTAAAATTATAACAATTAAACTATATTTGGCTTGATTCCTACCCATAGGTATATAGGCAATCCGTGATCTATAAACAGATGCAGCCACTTATTACTAAAAATCCTATGTTGCCCATCTAACTATGTTTTGCAGCAAGAGCGAGTCGATTTCCCCATGAGTCGAGCCAACACACATTGTTCAGTCGCCATAGTCTCTAGTCGACTTCAACGTATCATGAGCTTCTTTCGACTCAACATTCAGGAAAGGCGAGACACACTGACTCCCAAGTTGATTACAACTCGCCACGAAGGTTGCAACATCTTCCTGCATGCATTTCACTCGACCATGACATTGCATGCCAAACATTCGTCTCAACATCATGTTGTCTCTCGCACTTATAAAGACCCCATCACGAGTCGATCCCAACGAGTTTAACATCACTCTGATCAACTTGGGGTTGAACATTCAACTTCAGTCGCTAACTTTGCAACCAGCTATGACTCCGTCATATGGCACTTCTATGACAACATTTAACCATCTCAAGCATTAGATGATGCCAATAACATTGGTTCCTTACAACCCACCATGACAGACACAACGAGTGTCCTCGGGTTGACTCAACTTCAGTCAACTCCACAGTTGATGACTTCTCTAGTCGGTACAACCAGCATGATTCTACCAAGATCAAACCAATCGATTTTCCAATAATCGGCTCCAACTCATATGAGACTTGACATGGATTACGATGACTCAACTGCCTTCGGTTGTTTCTATCCATTTTTTGATTAATCATGTTTTCTAGTTTAATGATTTCTTTTTGAACGTTGTAATTTCCAGCAAGTGGAGAAATCTTCTTGAGAGGTGACGCCATTACGAGGCCCAACTTGATGTCTATTTCCATGCTCATGGAAGAAGAAGTCCGATCGTAGGACATAAAACAATGCCTTGTCAAGATATCATATTCTCACCCAACAAGCTCACTAAAATGAACCCTCATCAGGAGGTCAGCTTAGGCTGCCAATGAGTCAAATCGACTCCTTTATAGGCAATCAACTCATGTCTTTCGAAGCTTGCTAGCATTCCTCACTAGACAAGTAGTTTCAGCTCCCCAAGGCTTTAAATCAACTCCACAATGATGATAGCTCATCATTCCCCGTTTGCCTCCATTTGATCTCTATTTATTTATGTTGCGCCGTTTTATGTAGTTCAATGACTTGTTTTCAAAAGTTTCAAATTTCAGCAAGCTTAAGGAATCTCCTCACAGTCGACTCTACCAAGAAGAGTACAATCTACCAATCAACCGAATCAGGATACATGTATCCCTAAGTCGCACAAATCAACATGCTCAACCCAAATTGGAAGACCACAATGACAGGCCAACATCTCGACCTTGGAGTTTGTGCTACATATGGAGCAAATCAACCAACTATATTTGATGCGATGCGACTCCTCACTTCGACTTCTAAGTCAATTAATCTCACTACAGTTGATTAATCACATCAACTTGATCTGTCACATCGACTCCCGATTTGATCATCCATATTGACTTCTCAAGACATTCAATCACATCGGCTCCTGAGTCGATCAATCATGTCAGCTCCAGCTTCTATCAAGACATCAATTCATGAGTCGATCTCCCATATCGACGCCCACATCACAGGAAGACCTATAGAATCAATTCATTCTACATTGATTTTTCCAAAAATTGATTGGTCTCACTTCAAGCTCGTCGATTCTCTAACAATCGACTCCTCAATCAATGGGAACTCAAGGAAAACCAAGTCACCTTCACAATGCAGGTTGTGTTTTCTATTTTTTTTTTTCCATAAAATCTTGATATTCTTTATCGAATTATGATTTTTTTTTTCCATGTCTTGACTTTCAGCAAGAATATCTTATAATGGGATCAACACCACAACACCCCACATAATATCTATTTTCGTATTCAAGTTGCCATGACAAGGAGCTCTTACAATCATCATAACACGACTCTTTATGCATTAGCTCTTACAGGAACCGCTTTATCTTACAACTGATCCTTCCAAGATCGAGTAAACCTAATCGACACTTCTCAAGTCGAATCCTCAACAGTCAAACACGACTAGTGAGTCGACGACAACCAATAATCAATCATGGCACTCTATCTCTTGTGCTATCATAGCTACCTGAGGGTCCATTACACCCAAAATTTCATTGCGACTCAAGTCAACTCACTACTCGATTGCCACAACCTTGAGTCGACTTCAGCATGCCACGAGTTTCAATCGACTCACCAATCAGGTATGCGATCTATATGAGTTCTTTCTTTTATTAAGAATTTCTCTATTTTAGGAAATCACTCAAAGCCTCCAATCACGGAATAAGACCCTCCATTACGGAGATGAGCGAGGGAGAGGCATAAGACGTATCACATTGCCGTACAAGAAGTTTGGATGACGGGTGCCCAAATCAAAGGATCTTGCAAAACCGCCACAGGGCCGAGCTTTCACGAGTCTCCCTTCATCCATTGGACCACTCACAACACATGGCGTAATAGTGTGAGGAATGATCAACCTCACTGGTATGGAGTCTAGGCCGGGCACCAAGACCCTTGAGCTGTTTTAACGGGGGCCATACCCTATATCTCTCGTGTTCCAGCACGAAGTATCTACATGACTCATCAAAGTCAAAGGAATACCCACTGCTCAATGTGAAATCCTCGGCTTAGGTTAAGAGCCCTACACCGGGTAGACCACTCACCTAACGAGGTATACTGATCTCCGGATTGAAGCCGACAATAATGTCATTGCCGACCTGAGAAGTCGATGCCGACACCATGTCATTGCAAACCCTGAGTTGATGCCGACTCGAGAGTCAAAGAGTGACAGACGTTGTCACTCCGGTTGAATAATCCAAACATCGTATCTCTCTTATGAGCCCCGATTTTCTAAGTTTCTCCCGATTTTAAATTGTAGGTTGGGAGCTTAGGAAAGATGACGGGAATAGTCGAGGTCGATGACTACATACCCGCTTGTTCAAGCAGCCTTCTTCCTTCAAGTTCTTGTCTGATTCCCAAAAAATTAGGACAAAAACTAGGGGTGGAAAAGAGGCTACTAGATAATTGGGTGTCCTACCATCCTAAAAGTTCCCTTCAATTGACCAAACATTCAACACAACGGCCGAATAGTCAATCATAACTCGTCATTCAACTTGCTCACGCAAACATCAAGTACAAAAGCATATACATAACATGCTATCATATATTATCCTATTACAAATGCCATATATGCAGAAATCAAGTCAAAAGGTGTTCGAAACGCACCAAGAATACAACTCATAACCCGGGTCAATCACCGACTATCTATAACTCACACAACGATCTCATTTGATTGCACAAGTCCTTTTCTGGCCAAGAACCTCGAATGTTCTATGTATCAAGAATCGATACAGCTTTCATACAACAACCCAATCATCGGCTACACACATACATCTCGACGACTATAGGGTAAAACCCGTGGATTATAGTACCTAGTCGAAACTCATTCAATAAATAGTGACACTCAAAGTCTTTCTCAAAATTCATCATTTTGACAAACTTGGGATGGCCAATCATTGGCATATTAACACGTTGAATGAGTCGAATCAACGACTTGCGACTCATTAGTCAAGTTAATGGTGCACATCGACTCCCACATCGATCAACAACATTCTCGAGTTGGCCAACAACTTATGACTCTTTAGTCATATCGACTCCCATGTCGATCACCAGCATTCTTGAGTTGGCCAATGACACATTACTTGTTAGTCACGTTTATCAACTACATTACATCGACTCACACATCGATTAATTACTTTCTCGAGTAAATCAGTGACTCACGACTCTTCAGTCAAGACGATCCATTACATTGACACTTGCGTCGATTAGGTACTATCTTCAGTCACATCGACTCACGCATCAATCGATCACATCAACCTACGAGTCGATCAATCACAGTGACCTACGCTTCTATCAGCTACTCACTCAAGTTGTTAAGCTAATTCTGACTCTCAAATCAATCAACTCCATCGACTCATCAATCAATTGATCGCATCGACTCTGGAGTCAATCATCACATTAACTTCCGGGTTGATCTCTCAAGTCGAATCAAGGACTCCTGACCTATAATTTATCCATACAGACTCACGGAGACATATACAGTCGACTCAAAACAAAGAAGCTTTAAGTGCACTTGGAAGCGAGTCAACGGAAGCAAGAAGCATTATAGCATACAAGTTACATACTCAACAACCCGATATCAACACGAGCAGTAGGATGAATGATCGATTTGACACCAACAAGAGCGCAAAAAGGATAATCGAGTCACTCCTCGTTGACTCTGGTAGTGATCTATCTACAAGTACTTCTTCAAGTAACTCAATCGTGTCAAAGTGACACAATAGTAGTCTCTCTAATCGACTCTATTTGCCCTTCAGCAACTTCAAGATTAGACACATCTTTAGTTGCAACTGGCCACTAGACGGCCGTATGGAGAATCATCTTTGTCTTCCAATTCGACTCACCATTCACATCATGAAGTCTTTTGCTCATCCTTTTTCTTGCAAAAAGAATTGTTCAGCCTTGTCAAATCGAAGACACGAACATAAAGAAGCACCTTTCCATAAGGTCAACCACCACTTTTCCAGGGGCCTATTGGTTTCCACGAAGAACTCGGAGGCTCCAAATTTAACTTTCTCCAGGTGTTACACTCAGTCTTCATCCTCTTGGCATCATCATTGCTCAATACAGAGGAAATACAAAACACCAAAAAGTCACGACCAATGAGCTTGTGATCACAAGCAGCCAAGCTGTTGAGTCGCCTTTCATCGACTTACTTCAAAGAACCTTTCTATCAAGGGGAAAACTTCTATCGGGTCTTCATGACCTTGATATTGATCAAATCCATCATCAAGTCAATTCGCATTGAAAGAAACTAACGATGATGAGGTAAATTTTCTACCCGAGTTCAAGTTTGTTTTCCTTTCACCCTTCTTTTCTCTTGTCTTTTAGGAAAAAGCAGAGAAATTTCAACATCTTGAACGACCATGCAATAAGATCTAAGGCAACAACGCATTTTCCAAGATGCATTTCAAAATAGACGGCCATGCTTAATGCGATCTCAACGGCCACAATCGTCTCATTTCACATCTCAAAGGAAGACATCATCTCAACAACACCAAGAATATATGCATTAATCCCACCGACATAGCAATCTTAACTCAACTCGATGAAAAAGACTCAAGGACCGACCAACAACATGGTCACGGATCGAAGCAACTCACCAATAGAGTTGATCATCCGCCGAAAATCCTATCCCGCAATCGCAACATCTCCCACCATTGGAGATTCACTCATATAGGCCTCACCTTGGCCAAACATTGGTAATTTCATTACGAGGTAAGTGTTTCAACTTTGTACTCTAACACGGATTCATGTAGGTCATCATGCAATTTGATGAGCAATTATCCTTCATATCCTCTTGCAAGACAATTACAACCAACATACTACTCGTCTGCAACGCTCAAGCAAAAAGCCAATTTTAGCTCAGCAATTCACCAATTGACTCGAGCTTCATGGATCGCTCATCAAACATCAGTTTCATGTCCATCTGGGAGATATGATCACCCTTCGAGACGACACTACAACTGATTCCAACCAATGTTCATCTTCTCATAATCACATTGACTCCTTGCACAACAAGTCGATAACTTTTCTGCCTAATCAATTACAGGCTAAACAACATCAGAAATCGGGGGCTCATTCGAACAACTCCCTCAGCCGATATCCCTTCATCGACTCGATCTCAACACAGATCCCTGACAATTATCGCTCCAATCGAGTCAACATAAATAAGTTTGGTAAGTTCTTACACAAAATCCAAGTTAGTTTTCACTAACAATTTCTGGATTTTCAAGAATTCTACAGGAAAACGAGGATATCTCCTCTCAACTACTCAACATCAAGAAAAAACGGTCTGGATATAGACATCCCAACAACCACGACTACTTTGACTTCATTGCAGTCAGGTACGATCAAGTTAGGCTACGATCTCAAAAGTAAACATCAGCTTCATCCCTTAACCGTTATTTCAACGATTTTAAGATCAACATGTGACAGATTCCGCAATGCAATCAGTCCGACTTAGTGATAATGCCGAGCAACGATCACCCAAATCTCACTTCGGATCATCGGACAACAAAAGCCTTTAAAGACAATAATTCACGATTTCACGGAAAATCGACTTCAGCAAGAACAGTCGATCGAGTTAGCGAATGACTTGATAAAACACTCTTGTAGCTGATTTCCATCAATTAAGGAGTGAGGGGCTTACTATTGAGATCAAAATTCGTATCTCATCTTTCACCGTCCATGTGTCAACTTGGATCGCCCGAAAATCAAGGATCAGCCCAAAAACGACCCAGAAGACTTCATTACCTGATAAGGAAGCTCGACTCCTGAGTCAACAAACATCGACCTTTAGTCGATCGACATCACTTCTAGGTCAATCAAAGTGCAAGAATCTGCTTGAAGACAACTCAGATTAGCTCGAGACCCAGATCAACCCGAGTGCCTGTCAGGTTGAGCCCAAGACCAGCAACTCAAGAAATAGACTCAACGAGTCGACCTGAGCACCTATCCGAGGTCAATGCACAAGAAGATCAGGAAACTTCCTAGATTCATCCCTACACGAGAATCACATCAAGATCAGCCCTAATCAAGTCAAGAATCAACAAAAGGTTACTTTCCCTTTCTGAAAAAGCTCTCTAAATAAGGAAAGTCAACCTAGATCAATAAGAGGCAACTTCCCTTCCCCAAACACGGCAAGTCAGCACTAAATCGACCAACAATCACCATTTATAAATATAGGGCATCATCATACAGCCAAAGAATCCAATTCTCATCTCATACGATCCAATCTCATATTCAAGATCATTCCATCTTTACGAGAATCACACCCAAAGAAGAGATTTTCACCCAAGGCATAAGAGAAATGATTGGAGATCCTCCTAGTTCATCGAACATCATCTCCAACAACATCGAGATCATCCCACAAGAGGCCGAATCATCTCAGAATCATCCTAGAATTCCTGCATCTTCACCCAATTCTTTCTACAATCCCCTTTTCTTTTCTTTCCATTCTTATTGCTAAGGCATTCACTGTACTTTTTATCAACTATAATGAAACTCCCGGAGCCACCACAGAGGATTAGCTCTCACATTGAGAGTAAACCTCTATAAATTTCTTGTGTTCTTTGTCTCATTTACTTTACTTTATTGTTATTTTGCAGCTAACACGCTCGGTTAACTCAACACACGCTTAGTCGGCTCAACAATACAGCCACAGGCCCTAACCTATTAGATCTGATTCGACTGTAGATTTTACCCTCTACATCATTGAATCCCGTTTTTCTTATAAAGATTTGAAAAAATATATATACACTATTATTCTATATATTTTGACAAATTTAAATAGGATTATAACCCTTTTGAACCAAATAATTATAAAAAGTGATGTACTATAATTGATGGTGTATTCACATTCACAAATTGAGCGACCCTAATCTTTTTTTTTTTTTCCCTTGTTTTTTAAATGGTGATGATCGGGGGATCCTTCTGATTTCCACTAAATTTTAATGATGTGATCATGATCGATGTACTCCTAAATGGAACGTTAGATTTCTATTTTTGGCTTTATTCCCAATTGTTTATTCACTTTCAAAACCATTTAAATTTGTAGACTGATGAGAAGATCTATTACAGCTAGCATCTAGATATTTAAATACAAGAAACATATAAATAGAAAAGAAAGGAATAATTTATATTTTATGTCCCTTAAATTTTCGGGTCATTCTCATTTTACCTCCTAAACTTTAAAAATTTATACTTCGCTTCTTCAATTTTGAATTAAACCCTCACCTAACTCCTTTCATTAGAATTTTAAATGAAAAAAGAAAAGAAGAAGAGAAGAAGTTGTGCGATTTTGTGATCTTTTTAATTTGTTTTTAACAAAAATGGCAACATAATGGTTTTAGTAAGATTAACCTTTATTTTTTCATTCATTTTAAGCAAAATTCTCGTAAAATAGATTAAGTGAGATAAATTCAAAGTGTAGGGTCAAAAGAGTTTTTAAAATTCAAGGAAAAAAGTGTGAATGACCCTAAAATTCATAAGATATAGATGATAGTAATCCTAAAAAATAAGTAGAATAATATTACATTTTATGCTATAAAATTTCAGTTAAATGCAGTATATTTACATGTTTCCGTACGATACCAATGTCCTAAGAAATCCTTGAAACAATTTTAAGTTTATTAGGTTGGTTTGTTAGTCACGGATTTATGGACTTATCATTTTAATCATAAATTAGTAAAATCAGGGGTTCGTGTGTCTCTTTTACATTCAACTGGTGCAGGTTGTTTGTGGTGACATTATTTTATAGTTTGAAATTGTCCAGACCAAATAAATCTGAGGGAGTAAAGACTATTCAACTTTTTTCATGTGGCATACTAATAACTAAATATTTTTAGTCTGAAATTTTACAAATAGATCAAATAATTATACTTGTTTAGAGTAGATTGCGTCCCTCAAGATATGTTGAACACATGTCATCTTGAATCAACTATATTTGACAAAGCAAGAAAAAGAACAACCAGAATCAAATCGTATAATCAAAAAACTACTTTGACAATATCATGACTGAATGTGGCTACAGTCTCCTAAAGTCAACTATGATTACTGCACATTGATTCTAATTGACTGCTTCCCAAAATATTTTGAAAATTATTCCTCCAAAAAACTTCTCTCTTTTCGTATTCAACGGAAATCTACTCGAGAATGAAGGTTTTCTTATCTCTAAAGATACTAACTCTACAAGGAAATTAGTGGACATTGTTGACGGTCAAAATCCACCTAACAATATTGGAGTTGAAATGTTTGCCATTTACCTAGACTACCGCAATAAATTTAAGTATTGAAAGTGCAAAAAAAATAAAGAACACCAAAAATTTATACAGATTTCCCTTCTATTTGAACGGTAGTACTCTTTGGAGTCGTGGAGTTATAATTTCACTATTCTCAGAGAAAATTACAGAGTGTCATTCTTGGGTACAAAAGGTGGTTCTGCCTCTTTTAGGCATCCTCCTTCTTCTATATATATTTTTACATTAAAAAATATTAAACAAAAACAAAAAGTCTCCAGTTGACTCCCCATGTTGTGGCAGTGATCCTCGATCTATCCGTCATCATTCAAATTTCCTTAATTACTACCGCATAAGCATTATCGAGGGTTCTACTCAACGCCCGTAATTGTTCCTGATCTTTTTGGCTCCCTGTTTAAACTATGCCACGTTAGCATTTCCTAGGACAAGGTGCCGAAGTATTTGGTGCCCCGTCAACAAATATAATTTAAGAAAATGCAATTCTCTCCAAAAGTCCAGTACAAGATCTCACTCAAATTCAGAAAACTAAGAGATATAAGACTACGACTATAAAATGAAAATGCCTCAACAACCCTAACATGAGTTTTTACACACCGCATATCACTCAAAACACTTCATATTTTACGCAATTCTTTATTTTCTCAACATTATTATCTCTCTAAAGTTTCTTGCCTTCATCAAGCTCTCTTGTTTTTGATTTATTCATACATAGTGGAAACTTAAGTACTGCAGAGAATGTAATTATCACATTGAGAGTGAACCTCTATAAATTTATGTCTTTATTTTATTTGTTTACTATTTATTTACTTGTTAATTCACTAGATCAATCTTAGGACGGGGTCAAACATCAAAGGGCATATTTATTAGTTATAGGTCCCTAAAAAAATTAATTATATTCACCCTCTATAACATTTTATTTGGAAAATATGACAATTTAGTATATTTAACAAAGATAAAACTGTTAGAAAAAATTCATTTTGCGAAAACCATCACCTAAAATCCCAAGAATATTCATGTTGGATCATCAATAATCTATTAACGAATAAGCGGAAGCGTACTTGAATCTATAACGGTTAATCACTTTCTAGAGATGTGTGGTTGGTCTTCCAAATCAACATGTTTTTCAAGAGAATCCTCTATTCTTCTATGTGTTCTCTCTGATGATAAGATGTCAAAATTGAGTAATGATGATGATACGTGTGATATGGGGACCATAACCACTTTATATAGATAACTTCTTTGTTATATTTCGCTATTTCTGTTTTAGCTCATCGTAAAAATAGAAATTACCCTTTAAGTTTTTACACATTAAAGGCCCACACACTATTAGATACATTAAATCCCAAATTATCCAAAACTTAGTAGATCACTTTTAATTGGACTTAACCTTATTTGACATTCCGCAACACATAATTATTCACATATAAGCCTAACGTTGGATTAATGATCCAACAATCTCCCACTCGGGCTATATATGTAACTTTATATTTATGCTTTGCAAAATAACCGAACGAGCTCAACATTGCTGTCATTACCGATATGTATCTATAACCAATCCAGTCCTTCAATCAAACCAACATAGGATCAAAGCGGTCTTCGTTATAGCTGTTGTTACAACTCGTTACATCAATGATCACGCATACTAATATAACTAAATGACATGGATCATGATGTGGATGTGTTGCATGAAAATTTCATGTAATGTGATCTTAACATGCCTATTTCCAACTGGTCCACCCTTAAACCTTAGTGAGATTAAACCATATCAAAATCAGAGTATAAATAAACTGAAACTTTATTTATGCAGAAAACAACCTCAAAATATCCATAAACTGAAATAACTGAAAATATGTCTATATCATAAAAGCATCTAAAATTACAAACTCCCACTAAAACTGAATATCATTAACTAACATGACACCCATACGAGCAGTGTGCTCGTTAAACACTTTGGATGGCAATCCCTTAGTAAACGGGTCCGCAATCATAGAGTTTGTCCGATGTAATCTACAGACAACTATCTACTTTGAACTCTTTCTTTAACAACTAGGAACTTAATGTCTATATGCTTCGACTACATCAAGCTTCTGTTGTTACTGGAATATAGAACTGCTGACTTATTGTCATAAAATAACTTGATGGGTCTTTCAACACCATCCATTTTGCGCAGCCCCGTGACAAAATTTTGCAGCCATATTCCATTGCTGGACACCTCAAAACATGCTATAAACTTTGCTGTCGTGGTAGAAAGGCTATAAGTGACTGTTTAGCACGCTTCCAAGAGATAGCACCTCCAGCTAGCAATAGATATAGCTCGACATATATTTCATACTATCTTGGCATCCAACAATTGGAATCAGTTTACCCAACGATGTCAAACTGATCCGACCTCCGATACGTGAGCATGTAGTATTTTGTTCTCTGTAAGAACCAGAAGACCCGTTTAGCTGCTTTCCAATGGTCTACTCCTAGATTGCTTAAATATCTACCCAACATCCCAGTAACGTAAGCAATATCTGGACGCATACAGACCTGAGCATACATTAGACTCCCTACTGTTGAGGCATAGGGAATCTTCTACATTTCCTTTTCCTCAAAATCATTCTTAGGGCACTGATTGAGACTGAACCTATCTCCCTTAGCCACAAGAGTATCACCTGGTTTGCAATCATGCATGCCATGTCTTTGAAAACCTTTTTGAGATAGCTCTTTTGTGATAATCCAAGAATATTCCGAGAGCGATCCCTATATATTTGTATGCCTAATACAAAAGAGGCGTCACCAAGATCTTTCATCTCCAAATTCTTAGCTTAGGAATCTTTTGGTTTCGTGCAATAAGCCTATATCGTTGCTGGCAAGCAAGATGTCATCGACATATAAAATTAGAAAAATATGTTTGCTCCCACAGAACTTATGATATATACAATTATCAATCAAATTCATCTCAAAACCGAATAAGATGATCACTTAATAAAACTTGAAATACCATTGTCGAGATGCTTGTTTGAGTCCATAGATGGATTTCTTAAGTTTGCAAACCATGTTCTTTAGGTCTCCTAACACAAATTTATCTAGTTGCACCATATAGATCGTCTTATCAATGTTGTCATTGAGAAACGATGTCTTCACATCCATCTAATGTAACTCAAGATTGAAATGCACCACAAATGCCATTATAATCCTAAAAGAGTCTTTCAAAGAAACTGGAGAGAAAGTCTTTTAATAGTTGATGCCTTCTTTCTATGTAAAGCCCTTTGCGACAAGACAAGCCTTGTACCTCTCCACATCCCTTTTGAATCCCTTTTGGTTCATAATATCCATTTGCAACCAATGGATTAAACACCTTCTAGCAATGGGACAAGATCCCACGTGTCATTGTCCTTCATGGACTTAATTTATTCATTCATGGCACCAATCCACTTTTGAGAGTTAGAACTTTCCATGGCTTGATGGAAATTGATCGGATCATCTTCCATCACTCAAATATCTACCTCATGTTCTTGGAGAAATACAATGTAGTCACTTGGCACTGCACTTCTCCTCTCTCTAGTGGATCTCCTTCATGGCATAGGTTCTTAAGGTGCTAAAATGTGTTCTTCTAGAACAATTTCTTGAATGGGAGGTTTTCTGACATTGTTTTGATCTATTGTGTCTTGAACAAGGTTTTATGATACCAATTGTTAGAAAAAATTCTTTTGGCGAAAACCATCACCTAAAATCTCAAGAATATTCATGTTGGATCACCAAGAATCTATTAACGAATAAACGGAAACGTACCTAAATCCATAACGGTTAATCACTTTCTAGAGCCAAGCGGTTAGTCTTCTAGATCAACACATTTTTCAAGAGAATCCTTTATTCTTCTCTGTGTTCTTTCTCTAATGATGAGATGTCAGAATTGAGTAATGATGATGATACGTGCGATCTGGAGACCATAACCACTTTATGTACATAACTTTCCTGTTACCATTTGGTATTTCTATTTTAGCACATCATAAAAATTGAAATTACCCTCTAAGTCTCTACACATTAAAGGCCCATACCCAATCAGATACATTAAAGCCCAAATTACCCAAAACTTAGTAGATCTCTTTTAATTAGACCTAACCTTATTTGACATTTCGCAACACATAATTATTCACATATAAGCCCAACGGATTAATGGTCCAACAAAAACAATTTAAAAATTATGTTCTTTTAGTAAGTTTTGTTTTTTTTACCCTACTATAAAAATTCTCCCAATATATATTATGAAAGGCCAAATTAGAGTTACAATTAATTCTTTACATATGCTTTTTATTTTATGTAGAGAATGATTTCCACTATCAATTTGTTACTGGGTCAACGACCAAGGTCAGGAGTCATTCAGTTGATCGACCAGTCGATCAAAACGCTTTATTCGATGCGAAAACAATGCAATAAAAGTACAAAAATATAAAATAGTAGCAAGATTCATTACTAGAGCTGCATTCTTTGTTAGCTCAAGGAGATCTTACACTAGAATGACAAAGTGTTACAGTGGAGTTACTTCCATAATTTGGTGTTCTTTCATGATTTGTCCTTTCATTTTAGAAATTACTTCATTTTTCCAACTCTATTGACTTTCTCTCGGGGATTTACTTTCTCGTTGAGTGGACATAATTTGCTTATTGTCCCTAACAAGTTGATCTTCGGGCTTTATTTCATGGTTGTTATTGATTTCAGCTCCCATACCTATTAACTTTTTGTCCTAATACTACTACAAAATATAGATTCCACGACGGAACTTCCATGACTATTTTTAAAAAACGGTCAAGGAAAGTACGTAAAAAACACGGCGTGAAAATACATTTTTGAAAATGATCGTGGAAGCCGAAGTTTCCACGACGGTTTCACGACCGTTTTAGAAAAACCATCATGGAATCCAAGGATTCCAATACCGTTTTTAAAAAACGGTAGTGATATTTTTTATTTTTTTATTTTTTCTTTTAAGTTAAACATTTTAAAAAACCCTCTCCCACCCAAAATCTTCATTCTCTCTCTCCCTCTCTCGAAACCCTCACTCCTTATCTGCCTCTGCTAGCCGCTCTCTCCCTCCGCTGCCACGCCTCCCTCCATCGCCAGTCCTCCCTCCCACAGCCGAAGCTTCCATCTTTCTTCAGCGCCTCTCTCTCTCTCTCTCGCCCCCGCCCCCCCCCCCCCCCTCCAAAAAAAAAATAGTTTCCCTCTCTCAACTCCGATGAATTCCCATCTCTTGCGATCTCACCACCAAGTAACTTTGTCTACTTTATCTACTGGTTCTCCAAAATATTCCTTACTCTTAATGTTAAATTTGAAACATGTTCTTCGAATGCTTAGGGTTGATTTTGTCTTATATTGCTTTATTAAAAATTGAATTTGAGTTCTTTTTTTTATTTGCTTTATCTGTTTCTGGATATATAATTTTGATATTTCGTTTTCTTTTTACAAGAAAGTTGAGTCCATTTGAAATTGGATTATGTGTAACTATGTTATACATACATATAATTACATATACATATTCTATATAAAACTAGGGGATTTTGCATATTACGTGTTCAATAACCACTACTACAGAATGTGGATATCACGACGGAGATTCCACGACCGTTATTCAAAAACCGTCGTGGAAACTGAGCCAAAAACACGGAACAACAGTAGGTCTCCGAAAACCGTCGTGGAAGTCTATCCTTCCACTACGGGTTTTTAAAACCGTCGTAGAAGTATATATTTCCACGACGGTTTCCAGGAAACCGTCGTGGAATTATTGACTTCCACGACGGTTCTATGAAAACCGTCGTGGATGTCAGACGATTACACGACGGTTAAATAAAACTGTCGTGTAAGTCTAGAATATTACACGACGGTTAAATAAAACCGTCGTGGAATTATTGACTTCCACGACGGTTCTATGAACACCGTCGTGGATGTCAGACGATTACACGACGGTTTTAATTAACCGTCGTGTAAGTCTAGAATATTACACGACGGTTAAATAAAACCGTCGTGGAAGTCAAGTATTCCCCCTTTTTGTTCAGACATAGCGCGCAGCTCGAGAAGCTTTGTTTTTCCCACATCGATACACCAGCTCTAAGTGAACAAATCTCATACCAGATCGCTCCGACAACAGTTCCATACGCCGCTGTTACCAGTACTGGTCGATCATCATTCTTGTAAGTCATGATGACCCAAATTAACTTATCTTTTTGATGTTTTCCTCTGTGTTAATTTTTTATTTACGAACCCAGATTATTAATTTTAATTTATATTTTTTTGGATTCCTTTTATACGTTAAATACTGAAAAGTGTTTAATTTAGTGATCACAATCAATGTATTTTTAGATTTGTTTTTTTTTTCTGGTTTGGATTTTTATTTAAATCCTAAATAAATGTATTTTTAAAATTACGATGTAATTTTTTTTTTGGATTTTGGTATTTATTTAAATAACCCGGGCCGGTTTTTTAATTGTATTTATAGTAGTAGTTATGTTATGTTTTTTGGATTTTTTTAGTAAATATATTGTTGATTTAATTAATGCATGTGCTGGGACTATTTATATATAACGTAACTAATTAAATGCAAATGATATTCATGCGTGCAATTTAAAAATATGCACACCTATTGACTTCGAGGGCTTTGATTTATTGGTTTAGGATTTGCGCGCAAATCATGGATAGGAAATGGATGTGGTTTGATAGATTGACTAAAGCATATGAAGATGGTGTTGAAGAATTTTTGTCATTTGCCAAATCTCATACACAAGACGATAAGATTCGGTGTCCGTGTCAAGTTTGTGGTAATCATAGATCCCATTCCATTGATGATGTTAGAGGGCATTTGCGCGCTAATGGGATAATTTGTTCTTACCAAACATGGTATTTACATGGCGAAGATTTTGTCCATATTAAGAAAACATCGACTAGTACTAAAGGTAAAGAGCCTATTGTTGAGGAAAATATTGTTGACGAAAACGTTGGTGATAATATGTACAATATGATTAATGATTTGGAAGAAAACTTTGTGCACCGTCCGGAGTTATTTGAGGAAATGATTAATGATGCCGAAACGCCCTTGTATGCCGGGTGTACAAAATATACAAAATTAGGGGCATTGGTTAAATTATGGAATATAAAAGCGTCGGGAGGGTGGACGAATTCTAGTTTCACGACTCTTTTAGCTTTTCTAAAAGATGTTTTACCGGAGGATAACAAAGTGCCACCTAGTATGTACGAGGCGAAGAAGACGTTGAGCACGTTGGGAATGGAATACGAGAAGATACATGCTTGTCCAAATGATTGTGTGCTTTACCGGAGAGAATATGAAGAGTTAGATGAATGTCCGGTTTGTAATGAGTCAAGATGGAAGAAGGGCAAGGTGCCATCGAATGGTAGTAAAGGAGTGCCGGTGAAGGTGTTATGGTACATTCCACCAGCTCCACGTTTCCGCCGTTTGTTCCGTAATGCACAGCATGCTAAGAGTTTGACATGGCATCATGATAAACGTGTTGACGATGGCAAGCTTAGGCATCCGGCCGACGCACCGCAATGGAAGACCTTTGATGACAATCATCCAGATTTTAGTGCAGAACCAAGGAATTTACGTCTCGATTTGTCGACGGATGGAATGAACCCGCATAGTAACATGAGTAGTCGGCATAGTACCTGGCCAGTCATACTTGTCAACTACAATCTCCCTCCAGACGTTTGCATGAAGCGGAAGTTCTTGATGTTGACATTATTGATCTCAGGCCCTCAACAACCGGGGAATGACATTGATGTTTACTTGGCACCATTAATCGATGACCTAAAAAGGTTGTGGGATGATGGTTTACATAGCCGAGCTGCGAATCCAAGAAAAGGAAGAAGTGAGAAGTGGATTCAAGATGAGCAGAATCGGACATTTCGGGAGTGGATAAGAAAATATTTGCATACGAAGCTTGGCGTTTCACAAAACGTAATGAAGCTATCTAGAGGTCCGTCATCGATAGTCACAAGATATACATCGTACCTTGTCAATGGCAACTCCTTCTACACTCGGGATAGAGATGAGAAGCATCCCGTACAGAATAGTGGTGTCACTCTTCGAGCCAAGTCTATGCATATTTCATCCGCAAAGGACAAGAATCCGGTCTTTAGTTCCATGAATTACTTTGGGTTCATTGAGGATATTTGGGAACTTGATTATTGCGGCTTGCGAATAGCACTCTTTAAATGCAAGTGGGCTGACAATAATTATGTTAAGGTTGATAGTGACGGCGTGACAGTGGTGGACTTTAGGCGATTGGTATACAAAAATGATCCCTTCATCATAGCGTCACAAGCGGTACAAGTATTTTATACAACGGATCCCGCAGATATAGAGTTGTCTTTAGTTGTGCCAATGAAGTCAAGAATGATCCGGGATGGCCAAGAAGATATTGACGATGGCACCGACATTCCATCATTTACAATGGGTTTGCCACCGGTGGAGGAGATTGATGATTTTGACGATGATGTATCACATTTACTTCGATTAGACGTCGAGTGGACACGTGTTGAGAAGCCCAAAAAAAAGCAGAAAAAGAATACTTACCAAAATCTTTAATTCTTATGTACGTTGTAAACATTTAATTAGATACCGTTTTTTCATTCCGCATTGTTATATGGGAATTATTTATACATGCAAATACTTCTGGAAGCAAATAATAATCCACAATATTTTATTGCACAACATACAGGTTTTGCCACAGAAAGGGATTATATTAACAATTTCAAAATTATTTTGTGTAAATTTCTAACCTATAACGACGGTTTTTTGAAAAAATCGTCGTGGTATGTAATATACCACGACGGTGAAATTTTCGAACCGTCGTGGTAGAAATATACCACAATGGTCTTTTAGCTGACCGTCGTGGTAGATAAAGGGGAAAATTAGCACTGAACCTATCACGACGGTCTTAAAAAAACCGTCGTGGTAGTCCTTAATTTCCACGACGGTCAGATTAAAAACCGTCGTGGTAGTTGAGTCGGCGACTGACCCTATCACGACGGTCTTAAAAAAAACCGTCGTGGTACACAATCTACCACGACGGTCAGTGAAAAAAACCGTCGTGGTTGTTTACCTATTCGCGACCGTCTCTTCTGTTGACCGTCGTGGTAGATAGTCGGTGGCTGCTAATACTTAACCTATCACGACGGTTTTTAAAAACCGTCGTTGTATGTCGAATTCCACGACGGGTGAAATTTGACCGTCGTGGTAGGTTATCTACCACGACGGTTTTTGAATAAACCGTCGTGGTATATTGTTTAGCGGCAATTTTTGAAATTTTTGGAACTGTTCAATTTTTTGCCGCTTTTAATAAAACCTTAAAAAAAACCCCTTTCTCCCAAACCCATTTCATCCCGAGCCTTATTCCCAAACTCTCTCCAGTTCTCTCTCGTCGCTCCCTCCCTTTAAAATCTTCACAAACTCTCTGAACACTCAAACTCCGACGCCATCGTCGCACTTCTTTCAGTTTCCTCCATTCTCCGACGCAACTCCTCCACCAATAACGACGCTTGTTTTCGGACTTTCCCAGTGTCTCTCGCCGACCACAACCCACTCTCTCCATATCCGGTAAGTTGTGATGCATATGCTTGGGTAATGCACGAATGTGGGTAATTTCGGTCAACTAAGTCGAAAATAATTGATTGTGATTGTTGATTATGGGTGTCGAACTTGATTACACTCAAGGCCGAAATGGGCAAAAGCCAGAGATAACATTTTCGGTCCTTGGGTATTGTGTTTGTGATTTATATTGATTTGAAATGGTTGGGTAAGGCTCGGATTTGTTAAGAATGTCATTTTCTGAGTTAAATGTTTGCATATTACGTGGTTTATTAAATGCCTCTTTGTGTGATTGGTTAGGCTCGGATTTGTGAAATTTCCGGATAAAATTAAAGTTCTTGTTTGTCGTGATTGTTTGTAAAGTACAAGTTCGATTAAATGCCCCTGTCATACACATTTGGTGTTTTGTGCCAATGTAGATTGATTTATAATGTCAAAAGATCAACAAGAAGAAGTTTCAACCCAAACTCAAGTTGGAAAACCACGAAGAACAAACTCTTCAAGATTCAATGCCGACGAGGAGGGAAAACGAAGAGCAACTCTCCTTAAAAGAGTGCACGTTGTTAGGACGAGGGGAGAACGAATTCAAGTTTCGTTTGACGCAAAAGGCCAACCAATTGGCAAGGAAGGTGATGAATTACAGAGTTGGATTTGAGTGCTAGCTCAGGAGCACATTCTAATTTGGATTGCTGATTTCAGAAGTGCTGATTTGGAACCGAGGAAAGAACAAGTGTGGTTGGAAGTTGTAACTTCATTCACAGTTGATGAATCACACAAAAAGCAAGTTTTGAAGTCCTGTGGGGAGTCGGCTAAATGTTTTCGATATGATCTTTACCAAGCCTTTGTTAGGGATCATATTGATGATGAAAGTGTTTGGCAACGACCAGCAAAGGTGGTTCACAATTACCCAACCATCAGCCAGGACGATTGGGAAAGGTTTATTACCTATCAACGGATGGGTGATTTCAAGAGGCTATCCGATCAAGGAATCGAGAGACGGAAAAAGAGCAAATACGGTTCTACCACAGGTCGAGACGGCTATAGGAAACGTGATCAAGAAATCGTACGTTAATTAATTGGGAAAAAAGCTTAAAGTCTATATAAATTTTATTTTGAAGTATGTGTTAGTTATGTTTACTAACTTTAATTACTAAATTGCAGTTCGAAAAGACGGGTTCATATGCGGGCCGACATGTTATTTGGCGGGACACGCGGATCAAGCTCGATGGAGAGTACAAGAATCCATCGATTAAAATTATCGGCGATCAAATAGTAAGTCCACGGATCCTATTTCAAATAAAGTCTAAGATTGTCTCCATTATGTTTACGGGATGAATAACATATTGTGTAATTGTTATAGGACGAATTAACACAACAAGACACCCAAAGAAGCTTCGAATCCGTGGGGACAGAAGACATTTTGACCAAGTCTTTGGGCAATCCCGAGCATTCCGGTCGTCTTCGTGGGCAATCGAAATTTGTCAAGCAGGCGCAATACTACAATGTCATGCACGTACCAAGGGAGAATCCTGAAGTCTCCTTTATGAAACGACAGCTGGCTGCCTTGGAAAGAACGGTGCAGGAACTTTGTGCGAAGCACGGTATCAACCGTGAGACGATGGCCGAGGAGGCAGCCCCAGAAACTGTTGATCAGCACAACAGTTTCAAGGCGAGTTGCACACTCAATGAGAAAGACGCGGACGCGCCGGATCCGCAGCCCATGCCTAATGAAAGTAAGGAATGCCAACTTTTCCTTACTGATTTTATTAATGGTGGAGAAGTTTTGGTTGCACTAGGCAGGGCATACATGGACTGTGTTCCAACCGACACAGTCCATGGGATTCCTTTGGGCGCGGGGAATGTGCGGGTGACAATCAGTGTCCCAAAATTGAAACGTGCACTCCTTCCGATTCCGACGAATGAAGCCACATACATAGAAGAGGCTGTCGGGGGGTTTGTTGCTTGGCCCAAAAAATTAGTCGTGATTCAGAGCAGTTTAAGCCAAGCCAGTCGAGGTCCCAGTCAAGCTTCCGACCCGGAAGCAAAGGGAAGGAAACGAATAAAAAATAGAGCCGGGAGGAAGAAACTACAGTCACAACCGGAGGTACAACAGCAAACGGCAGAAGAAGTACCTCCTACGTTTGACTTCGATGCAATTCCTATTGAACTGAGACCGCTGGCTTATTACGCACAAAGTTCCTTGAGTGACGGTAGCCAGATTTCGTGCCCACCACAATAATCCGATGAAATGCCCATATATATTGGGTATGAAGATGTATATGATTTCATAACCTTTAAAGAAATCAGTGCAAGCAGTATAATGGTTTACATCAGGTAAATGCTTTTTCCTTAAACAATACTTAATTATTGTTCCAATTAGCGTCAAAGTTAGATATATATGTTGATTTTGCACGCGTAACAAGTTTGACTTAATATTTTGCAGCTACTTATCGGATTGTTGTGCAAGAGCAGGATTGGATCAACGTTTCGTGTTTATATCTCCATTCCTTGTCTCGCCAGTTCAACAGAATGTAGATCGCGTAGCCTACATTCGAGAGAGAGCCGACAATATCATCCGGATCATAACAAACATACCAAGGGGAAGGCTTGTTCTCATGCCATATAACAGCGGCCAACATTGGATATTGGCTGTTATTAATCCGTGGGATGACTCCGTGCTCTATTTTAATCCTCTTGGAAACGATCCGGGTGAAGATTTTCAACAGCTAATTACGTTGTAAGTGTTATTTGATTGGTATAGTTCCATGATTAATTTGACATTCCATAATTGTTGTTCCGGATGTATTGCTAATTGATAATTGTTAAATTGTTAGGGCACTCAACGATTGGAAATTGCTGGTGGGACGAGGAATAACAAAGCGACGCAACTGCAAGACGTTGATTCAGACTGCCCGATGCCCGATACAGCAAGGAAATGTGCAGTGCGGCTATTTTGTATTGGGGTTCATGCGAGAAATAACGTTGAATGTCGATGGACTTGCCTTATTACAAAACAAGACTTCTTATAATGAAGCTGATTTGAATTTGGTTAGGCAAGAGTGGACTACATATGTCATGAGCTTCATACAATATTGAGGCAAAGCATTTAGTTCAAATTTTGTATATATAGCAGTAGTTAATTAGTTCTATATATATTCAATGTTGTACATTGTATCGGCTATATCATTTATGTTATTATTTAATTCTTTGCTGCTTAATTTTTTCATGTCATGAATGAATGAACAGGAATGAACGAACTGGCATGGTTCAATTGAACGAATAGATATTTTTTTTTGCATACGTTACGACCTACCACGACGGTTAACAACAGAAACCGTCGTGGAAATCAATATACCACGACGGTTTATACAAGGACCGTCGTGTTAAGTCTATATACCACGACGGTTATTAACATAAACCGTCGTGGTAAATCGCATTACCACGACGGTTTTTATTTAGAACAGTCGTGGTATATTTGCCAAAATGTTAATTTTTGGTACTATTTTTACATATTCCACGACGGGTACTATACATAACCGTCGTGGTAACGTTAAATACCACGACAGTTTATATGTATAACCGTCGTGGTATGTCATATATCACGACTGTTACCACGACGGTTTTTAGTTAGAACCGTCGTGGTATAGTTACCAAAATGTTAATTTTTGGAACTTTTTTTACCTATTCCACGACGGGTAAAGAACCGTCGTGGAATCTTTTTAGATTCCACGACTCTGGATTCCACGACGGTTAGATGACCGTCGTGGAAATATTACCACGACGGTTAAAAACCGTCGTGGTATCCACATTCTGTAGTAGTGAACATGCTTGAATGTGAAAATATGGTTAGAGTTGTATTTGATATTGTCTCGGAGTATAATATTTGTATTTTTGGTTTTGCTTATTACGTGTCAAACAAAATGCTCAAATGTGAAAATATTTGAAGAATTTCAATTGCTAATTGTGAGAGTGATTTTGGGTGATTGTTTTCCGGAAAAAAGTGTTGCTTTATTAGTTAGTGATTGCGAATGTACCATAAGAATTGTTTTAGGTACAATTTCTTTTGCTTTTATGACTTCGTTTTTTTTTTTTTAATTTGGAAAAAAACGTGTATTGTGACAACATGAAATGAGTTTGAAACTTGAATTATGGATAGTAAAGGCTGAGAGTTGTATTTGATATTGTTTTGGAGTATAATATGTGTATTTTTGGTTTTGCATCTTAAATGTTCGAACTTTGGTCAAGTTTTTAGTTGTAATGTCCTTATCTCTTTATTTGTTTCTTTAGAGTTTTCATTTTAAGGGTCTTTCTATTCCGGAGTGCCAAAAAGTACTACTGGTTGCTAAGCATGATGGACAAGTACCTTTGCATGAGTGCTTTCTTTGGCACCTTCTAACATAGGAAAGGTAAGTCCTCTCCACCCTACGTTTGAATTACAATCTATTTGAATGGCATAATAGGAAAAAAGAAATGGAGGAAGTCATCTTGTTGAGTGGCTAACCACAAGTGATCTGTTCATTCTAGCTGAATCTTGTGAAAGATATTTCTAATGGTGAACTTCAATGCTTAATGCCTAATTTCAATCTTGGATGAAATATGAGCTCATATATCTCTTAGTTACCAATTTATTTAGTATTCTTCTTCTTCTTTTTCCCCTTTACGGAGTTGTTTTCCTTCTAATAATTAAAAAGTAAATAAAGAAACTTTTGTTCCTCTTTCAGGTACCAACAAAAGATCAAATAGATGCATTATCCACGGACTTCCATGCTCGTGCAGTAGTTCTAGGTTACATCTTTCTTGTGTCTATTAAATTTTTATTTTTTTTTAACTTTTTGTGCATGATTTTAGAGTAACTTATACCTATTGTAATTTAACTACTTATTGCAATGATAGTATTACAGTAGAACACAATAGTATGCATCTAAGAATGGGAAAGTAATGTTCGGGTTTTGAGTTTGTAGATGGATGGCTTATTCTATAATTTGAACTTTGTATCTTGATTTTTCTCAAATTAAGTAATTGGTTGTTTTCTTCATTTGTGTTTTTTTTTTTTTTTTCTTTTGCTGAAAAGTTTCTTCATTTACAATATCTTTATAGATGTTTTTTCTTTCTTATGAAATAGTTTGTCCCTGTAAATTTAGCATGTGGTTAATCATTATAAAGGTGCAGATATATATATATATATATATATATACATGAGGCACATACCACGACGGTTTTTCGGAAAAACCATTGTGGAAATTCTATATACCACAACGTCGAATGTTTACTTTACACGACGGTTTTTTCCAGAAAACCGTCATGGAAAGTTGAATTCCACAAATTATGGTTTTCTTTTGTGTGGGATTTCCACCGCCGTCTCTACCGTGGCTGGTGAAGGTGATCGACAGTTCGGTTATCTAGGTGAGGATGGAGTCAAAGGGTCCTAATTGGGAGTTTTTCAACCATATCTAACCTGATGAGCTTCCAGCGATTTAAGGGGGCCGGCGAGGCTTTGGTAATCCGATGGTTGGTGCGGTGATCTCTTACCTCCAATCAAACCGATTGATTTCCTTTGAGTCGTGGCGTGTGGCAGAGTGGTTGTTCCAAGTTAGGCGAGAATTTAGCATGTGATGGTATTTTATAATCATGCTTTGTTTTTGTGTTTTAGTTTTAATTTGTAATGAAGGAGGTAGTTCTCCCACCTCCGGTTTGTTTTTGCTTGTGGTTTTCGCTTGAGTTATTTTCTAGCGGTATATATCTATGGGTTCCATTAGTATTAGGGTCATGCGTAGTTTGTTGCAGTCTCTATGCTGCAAGTGACTATCTCTCGGTCGATCGGAATATTCCATCGATTGTAGATGTTTTTTTAAAAAGAGCTTTGTACTTGATTATAGGATTGTTGAGGAATTCAAAGAATTTTTCTGTCTCAGGTCTCGACTTATGTCTTCCTCACTGAGCTTCATCAGATTTTACTAATAGAATCGATCTTAGTCAAGAGTTATGTCTCTTGTATTATATGGTTGTTTCATATCTGATATTGATGTTTATACTCAATTGTAATTTGAATGATAATTTCTCTTAAAAAAATATAAAAAAAAAAAAATAGTATTACCCTTTTGAACCAAGTAAGAGTGTTGTATCATATTATTAGATGGTGTATACTGTATACACGTTCACAAATTGAGCGACCTTTTATTAAAAAACTTTTTCTAAATGGTAATTGGGGATCCCTATATAATTTCCACTAAATTTTGATAATGTGGTCATGATCGATGTACTCCTAAGTGGGACGTCCGATTTCTATTTTGGGGTTTTTGAGAAATATTTAAGAAAGGGCACATCTATGAATATTACCCCTTTATTATGGTTTTTTGTTTGTTTGTAACATAAATCCTAAGGGTTTAGTAAGTCTAATACCCATTATAGATATATATATATATATATATATATATTACCTAAATTTAAGTAAAATGAATAAAGTTAGAGAAGTTCAAAGTTCACAGGACAAAATAATTTTAAAATTTAGGTGATAAAGTGAAAATGACATTAAAAGTAATGAGAAATAGATTAGAATAAACCTTAAAAAAAATAAATAGAACAATTTTACATTTTACGCTATCAAAAAGTCATTGAAATGCAGTATTTTGACATGTTTCCGTACGATAACAATGTCCTAAGAAATACTTGACACAATTTTAAGTATATGCTCAGGTTGGTTTGTTCGGGGTTTATGTATTTCATCAATTTAATCATAAATTAATTGGTGTTGGGGTGGGGGCTTAGTGGGTCTCTTTGGATGAGACTGGTGCAGGTTGTTTGTGGTGACATTGTTTTATAGTTTGAAATTGTTCAGATCAAGTCAATCTGAGGGAGTAAAGATTATTGGACATTATTCCATGTGACATTAATTACTAAATATTCGAACTTTGAAATTTTTAAAAATCAGATCGAACAAGTATACTTGTATAGAGTAGATTACGTCCCTCATTGTATTATCGGACACATGGTATCTTGAATCAGTTATAACTGACAACGTACGCAAGGAAAAGAACAACCAGAATCAAGCCACACAAGCCCGAAGACTACTGTTTGAATGCGGTTGTGGTCTCCAGAAGTTAACTATGACTGCACCATGATTCCAATCGACTGCTCCCTAAATTATTCTTATAACATTCCTCTAAAATATATATATATATATATATATATATATATTTCTCTCTTTTGAGATTTAAGGGAAACCAACTCAAGAATGATGGTCTCGGCCTTTTCTCTAAAGATGCTAACTCTACAAGAAAAGTGAATTTTTATTTAATGAAATGAAAGTATCTCCAAAAGTCAAGTACAAGATCTCACTCAAATTCAAGAAATAAGACTACAGCTACAAAATGAAAACGCCTCAAGATATCCCTGACACGGGTTTTACATATCACAAATCACCCCAAGCACTTCATATTTTCTGCAATTCCCAATTTTGTTATCTCTCTAAAGTTTCTTGCCTTCTTCAAGCTCTCTTGCAAACCCAAGTACCATAGAGAACGTAGTTTTAGCATGATGCAAATCAAACTCAACAATTTAATCCGGAAGTTTCAACAAGAGGATTTGGGCGTGCTCATTAATGAGGGATGACAAAAATTGGTCCACATCATCAAGGTTAATTCGGATCAAGAAGATCAGTCATGCAAATCCATGTAGTAGGCGTGTGAATCAAGAAAGAGAAACTCAAAAATATTCAGTTTCCTTTTTTATTATTGTTGAATATTCAGTCATCATTTATCCTTTATTTTGTTAGCTCATTAGTCAACTTTCCTTTTCTATTTTTGGCATGTACATCCATTTAATTTTCAGATAGTTTCCCTTTTACTATTTTAGGCAAGTAAGAGCTATTATTAATAGATTTTAGCCATAATTAAGGTGGCATGTAATTAAGTTATTTTAGGAACTTTCTTTATAATAATTCAGCTTATAAATAGGCACCTATGGAGAAAAAAGAGAAGAAGTAATTATTCAGAAATGTGAGAATAATTTCTCTTTGGTTCTTTGATGAACTATTGAAACTTATCGGAATTTTCCATGGCGTTCACTACCGACTTATCAAACGGATTTCCACCACCGTTTGTAGCGTCTTCCTTATACCGAGGTTCTTGTTTCACGTTAAACAATGGGTTGAGGTCAAATATACAAAGGTTCTTGTTTTTGTTGAAGCAATGGGTCGAGATCTCTCATCCAAACCTGATTGTAGAACGTTTTGGGTTTCTTTTTGTTATTAGATCTCGTTATTCTTGACGGGGTTTGCATCATAGCATTAAGAGTGAATCTCTATAAATTTGTACGTCTTTAATTATTTTTCTACTATTTATTTACTTGCTAACTCACTAGATCAATCTCAGGACAGGATGAAACATCAAAGGGCATCTTTATTGGTCATAGGCCCATAAAGAAATTAATTGTATCTACACTCTACAATATTTTATTTAAAAAAAAATATGATAATTCAATATATTTGATGAAGATATAACTGTTTATAATTTTGTTCTACTAGTAGGGTTTCATTTTAATACCATATTATAAAATTCTCCATGTATATATCATGTGAGGCCAAATTAGATTTATAATTAATTCTTTGCATGTACTTTTTATTTTATTTGGAAGGTGATTTCTACAATCAATTTGTTATTGAGTCAAAAACTAAGGTTAGGGGTCGCTTGATTGATTGACCAGTCGATCTCAATGGTAAGTTTAATGTAAGAATAATGAAATAAAAGTGCATAAATATAAAATAGTATCAAGAGGTTCCTCGTTAATGAGAGACACTTCCTCTATATATAGGCTCAGGGAGATCTTCCACTATAATGATAAAGTGTTACAATAGTTTTAGAGCAAGAATAGGGAGAGAGAGAAAAAGGGATTTCTAGCAAACAGAGAATGTGAAGAAAAAATGGGTGTAATTGTTATAGATATACAAAGATGTGTCGCCTTTGTGTGTTGGGGTCTTTTTAATTGGAAAAATACAAGGGACATCAGCTATAATCATAACTTTTAAGTATCAACTTATATGATGTGATTACTGAATTGTCCTTCTATTAATATTAAGTCTTTAACATTATAAGATTTTATTTACTAGTAAAAAGATGATAACTCATTATCACGTAAGTTAGTACTCAAAAATTGAGATGGTAGTTGGTGTCTTTAGCACTATTCTTTTTATTTATAATTGATCGTATAGGCTTGTTTCCTAATTCATTCATGATTTGTCCTTCAATTTTAGAAATTACTTACTTTTTTCAGATCTATTAACTTTCCCTCATGAATTTTCTTTCTCGTTGATCTGACATATTTTGTTAATTTTATCCTTCAATAATTTACTTATTCGGGCCTCATTTCGTGATTGTCATTGAATTTAGTTTCCGTATTTGATTATTTATTGACTTTACTTCATACGTATGATTTCATTCATTGGGATTAACCATTCAATATTTTCTAGTCTTTAATTAGTTGATTTTGTTGACTTTATGTCATGTAATTTAGCTAATTTCTATCTCTTAAAAATAGGGAGGTCGAGAAAATACCATTCGTTGACTTCTTATCTAAAGTTGTGTATTGACTTAAGATATTCTGGTATTTTAAATATTCAAATTGATACATATACGATGAAAGATGAGTTATATATGTATTATGATACTAGCACCTTATTAGGATCGTCATTCTTTTTTAAGTCATGAAAGAATTTATTCATACCATATATGTATTATGATAGTAGCACATTACTAGGACCATCATTCTTAACTCTTATGATATGTCACTCTAATGATATGTCATGACCGCATGAATATTAATATTAAAGTGCCTTAATGAATAATTAAAATAAAATAAGCTATAAGTGGTTTTATGAAGAAATAAGAATATTGGAAGCATTAGAACTTAGAAGGTGAGTACCAAAGAGAAAGGAACTGAAAATAATAGTAAATAAAATAATATCCCAAATGGCATCATGTACAAAGATGTATTCTTGTCCTTGATGCTAATTGCCCCATGCATCAATTGTACGCATCCAACAAGCAACGGCTCTGAATCTATGACTTTGTCTTCAATATCTATTCATGCTTTTTTTTTTTTTTTTTTTTAATAAACCTTGTTTTTTCTTTTTTTCTTCAAATTTAAGTATATTATAGATTTATTAAAAGATTAAATTTACTTCTCAAATTTTAAGACATTTTCATTTTGAATTAATCATATTTAATTCAAGATTAATTCAAACTTTAAGAGGGGGAGAGGGGAAGTCACATAACTTTCAAAACAAACGATGATGTGATGTTGGATTTCTTTTTTTTTTTTTTTTTTTTTTTTTTTTAATAAGCTGATGTTTGGATGTAGTAAAGGACCAAATTTACATATTCCCGAATCTAGGGTCATTTCTATTTTGTCACTTAAATTTTAAAAACTCTCACTCTATTTCTTAAATTTTTTAATTAATCCTGCTTAATTCTTTCCATTAGAATTCCGTTAACATCATAATAAAAAAAATTAGTCTTACTTAACCCTTTTCGATAGAACGTCTATCAAAATCAACAAAAAAGATCACTTGACCACTCTTAACCCACTCGATTTTTGTATTTTTTTGTCCAATATATTTTTAAATTTTAACAAAATTTTTAAGTTAAAGTGAGAACAATTCAAAATTTAGAGAGTTAAAAAGGGGTTATGAAAGTTTAGGGGAACAAAGTGTAACCTAACTCTAAGGTTAGCTTCTGTTTGGATCGCCGATTGGAGTTCAAATTTTTAAGTTGAAGTTGGTTAACTTTTTATAAACTAGTTATAATTTTCATTGACATATCAGAAAAATACAGAAATTCTACCAAAAAAGTATAGTTTGATTGGAGTTAAACTTGTAAACCAAGCAATACCTTATTGAATTGTGTCAAGACCTTGTGGGATCAATATCCATATTACAAGATAATTTTTACATATGTATAAAAGTGCATGAGTGTGCATGTAGAACATGAAAAAAAAAAAAAAAAAAAAAAAAAAAAAAGACAAATAAAACAGTTAAGATTTATTACTATAAAAACAAGGCACAAATAGATCTGGAATAAAAGGGTTTCTTCTAAATAACCAAAAACAAAAACAAAACAAAAACAAAACAAAAAACAAAAAAAACAAAAAAAGAAGAAAAAGAAGGTAACAACCCAATGATTTTAGCTAGCTTATTTGTTCTAGTAAGTACTAACTTTACTCTTTTATACTCTTTAATTAATTTATTCTAATTAGAAAGAACCTCCACTAGCAAATTAAGAACTAGAAAGAAGAAACCTAGAATCAGAACAGCTTTTACACAAAATAGAATCAAAATCTATAAACAGTTCCAAACACCTTTTAAGCACATGTATATATTTAAACGTTTTGCGATTTGTTTTGTTTCCTTTTACTTTAGATTCCTCCACTCCGCTAGGCCACTCAGCTAAAACTCCCCTAAATAAAATCTTAAGGAACATTGTTTTAAATAATAATAATAATAATAATCAGGGAAACAATTTAAGTGCTACACACATATATATACACACACTACTCTCTCTACATAATTTAGAAATGATCACCCTATTATTTAATTTTTTTTTTTTTGAAAAAAAAAAAAACATTATGAAGATAATTTGTTATTATATTTTAATGTTAAAATGGTGCCTTCCACTCAAACAATTTTAAAAGAAAAATATTAAGGATACCAACTCTAATTCTAATTTTTGAGTACCAACCTATGTGACATATGAGTTATCATTTTTTTTATAATTGATAAGTCTTTAAAGTATTACAACATGAATTGATTCCATCTATCAATGAAAATATGACACATAAATTAATATTTAAAAATTAGAATTAGAATTGGTGTCTCTAGCATTACTCATTTTAAATATTATGCACAAGTTAGAAAGAAAAATGACATTTGATTTTGACGACCTTTATCTACTCAGGAAATATCTGCTTTATCCTTTTAATTAATTAACTCCAAATTATTCTTTAAAAGAACATATAATTTATTAATAAAAAATTTAAAAATTTAAAAAATTAAAAGCATTGTTTGTTTTTATCTTTTCCCGTTTTTTTTAATATTTTAACCTTTAAAAAAATGAGTTCGTGGTTAATAAAATTGAGAAGATGAAAAAGACATTTCTTGTTGATAAACGATCTAGTAGATGCTTCGAGGACATTTTCTGTTTTAAATTGTATGATGTACCCTTTTAATGTCATCAGAATGTCAGCTTGTCTTATAATAATTAAAAAAAGAAAACACAAAAAATACCATGACATTTTTTTACTACATTTTTTTTAAGCAATAGATATGGTATGTTAGAATCACGTTGATTAGTGCGTACAATATTGATACAAGACTTTAGCTGTGGATATTGTTGAAATAATACCGTTTGATTAAATTGCTCCATCAAATCTTTAACATATTACAAACAGCGACAACTCATAAATAATGTTTTCGATTATTACTCTATTATCATCATGTGACAGTCTTATCATCGTCACGTGATAGCTTCATCACCTGTGAGTCATTAATTGTCACATAATATTATTCTTTATTTTATTTATTTATTCAGCACACACTTTGCCCATACTATATCACTAGTTGGCTCTAAAAAAATTATGAAATTGAGATCATAAGAGATAATTACGTTGCTTTTTTTTTTTAATTAATAAGAAACAACATATATTTATATATAAATAAACAAACATGCGTGGGAGTTAAATATGTCGTCCTCCATCAAATTGGTTGGGTGGCCTATTTTGGTCACCCAATCCAATAAATGACATACTCTTTTTTTATTTAACAAAATAGTTGTTTGTCATTTTTTTTTTTTTTCAGATTTCGTCAATTATTATTATGGCCAATTAATGTTTGACTTAAAAATTAATAACTTACGTTATATTTAATCAATGGTCAAGTACATTAAAGATCGAGAATATGCAATACTCTTTCACATATTATCTATAACCAATAGGAATATTTGATCAACTGCAATATCAAGAATTTCATAGCACCATGGCCACACAAAAAACCTATCGGGCCGAAAACATAAAAGAAATAATAATCAAACAAGACATGCTCACAAACAAATGCGGAAATAAAACCACCTTTTATAATTACAAACTCAAAGCAAAAAATAAATAAACAAATAAAAAATAAAAAAATAAAAAACCGGCCACCCAACAGGAACACTTTAAGTACCATATAAGATGAGCTCAAGATGGCATAGATATTAGAGAAGTGACGACTCGGAAACTGGTTGAAAATTATCCAACACTCTCAACCGCATTTCGCATCAGATTCGGCACTCACTTACCCAAAAACAAAAAAAAACAAAAAACAAAAAAACAAAAACAAAAAATTTTAGTTACAATATTTTCTTACAATTCTTTTAGTTACAAATATTTTTTGTCATGACTAAATGTGATTTTTAGAGCCCGTGTGGGGACATGTGGATATGGTATTTTGGATGTTGAGTTAAAAATATGTGTTTGGAGGGAAAACTTTAATAAAAGTTCTGTGATATAGAAAATGATGCAAAAATTTGATATGTGTTTGAAAAAATATGCAAAATGGATATTGTCTTGTTCATCTCGTTGCTACGAGCATTTTGACATAAAAATCATCTCATTTCGATTTGAAATTAAAAATTATGAACTTTTAAAATTTGAGTTTTTTGAAAATGAAAAAAAGATAATATTTGATGTAAATTTGGGATTTTAAAATCCAGATAGTGTTTTACCATCTGGAGACAGAGCTCCAAATGGTCCCTTAGTCATGAGATACTAATATGTAATTTGTCACAAATTTTTGTTGTGACTAAAACCTTTTTAGTTACAGGAAAATTTTAAATCATGTCATGATTGAAAATCTTGTGGTTAAAAACTTTAACCACAATAAAAATTTATGATTAAATACATATTAATCACAAGATTATGAGTAAGTAGGATTTAATCATAACTAAATGTGTCATTAAAAATGTTGTGACTTATGACTCGTAGTAGCAAACACCGCCTCCTTCGCAATATCGTCTGAATGTAGTGAGCACGTGGACAAAAATGTAACGTTGGGGGCTCGTCGACGTGTCCAGAAATGGTTCCAAACTCCCTCCCTCCCTCCCTCCCTCCCTGACCGGCACTCAGCATACTCACATCCTCTTGGAGTTTAAACTTAACAAATAATGATAAAGTTTAAATTTTCTCAGTTGGGTAAAATTTATAAAATTAAAAATAAATAAATAAATAAAAAGATGAATAGAAGCATAATTATACATTTAAATTATTTAGTGGAACCACAATTTATAATTTTCTTGTACAATAAGGGCAAGATGGTCTATTATAATCATGGAGGGGGAATATAATTATAATTTTCTACTAAGAAAACAAACAAAATTTTTAAAAACATTTTAGGTTAAAAATCAAAATTTTGATAATTGAAGGAGGCATTTACCCCACTCAACAAAATGTGGCTTTTATCACTGTAAACATGATTTTTAATTTGAATATAAATATTTAGTAATATCATCGATGTTGTTTATCATAACTGTGTACAAAATATTTATAAGGAAAAAATTTATGAATTTTTCCAAGTTATTATCTCACTAGTTTTAACATATCACTTAAATTTTAAAGCGTACTTATTGTGTCCCCAAAATTATAAACTATAGATTCAACATTGAACTTTAAAACATGCTATTTTTTGGACAATATTGTTAAGTTATTGCTTGGTTTTAGGTTAGCATAAATATTTAGCGTTAATGAATGGCCTTACTCAAAAATAAATTAGAAGGCCACCAAATCTTAGATGCATTCATTAAATGTATCTTAGTTCAAGAGAAGAGGGTAAAAAAAAGTAGAGAATAAATGTTAATTCACTAAATGTAAGTTATTGCTTGGAATTGTTGCTTAGAAGCAAGAAAATAAGATGGTAAAAAACAAGAGAATGAATATTAATTCAATTTGATTAGTTAACGTATCAAAGAAATTGATAAATTTACACTTCTCAATATGTGCCTCACATATGTTATTCCATCCAAAAATAGCATGTTTCAAAGTTCATAGAATAAATATAAAAATGTATGAGAGATTAAGGAACACAACAGATAGATTTCAAAGTTTAGGCAGCACGTTGATACAAATAACATAATTTAAAAGAAATTCATAAAAATTTTAGGGCTCGTTTGGGGGTACATTTGGACATCTAGTTTTCAAAACTTTTTTTGTCTTTCTCTTCAATTCAAAATAACTTTTCACTATTTACATCTTTAAATGTATATAGTAAACTCAAACTTTAACCGTTCATAACTTTATTATTTTAAGTATGAATAAGATGATTTTTTTTTTAAGATTGCATAGAATTTTAAGATAAACAAAACAAAATCTATGTTAATTAATTTTTTTCCAAATATATTTTAAGATTTTACTTTTTTGTTTCACTCCAAACTGTTTTTTAACCAAATATACATTTTCAAAACTACATCTAATTTCTAATCCAAAACAACATCTCAAAAACCTCACTCAAACGGGCCCTTCGACCTTCTCCAACGCTGCTTCATTATAGCAAGAAAGGCCAAAATGGCGTTGAATTTCTTCTCCAACGTGGCGCCAAAATCTGTGCTATATTGGAGTGAATGAACAATTTTGCACTATTGATAGCGTAGTATTGTAGGGATAGTTAGGTTAGGTGGCCTTTTTTAATCACATAATCTAATAAATGACCCAATTTTTTTTATTTAGGAAAATAGTCGTTTTCCATTTTTCAGATTTGGTCAATCAGTGATTAATTAATGATCAATCAGTGATTGACTATGAAATTTAGTGATTTACATTATAATTAATCAGTGATTGACCATAAATCAATCATTGATTATCTATTATGTGATCATTTATTAATTGACCATTTAAGAAAGTTGATTAATCATTTTAGAAAACAAATGGCAATTTAACTAATTTTTAAAAACTTTGATCATTTATTAAAAACTTCTTAAAAAATGTTATTTAACTATAAACCTCGTAAGTTTTACATTTTTAATAATAAAAAATTCCTAAAACATGTTTAAAAATTTATATCTTACCCCAATTGTATATTTTTCAATAAAATGACATCCTTTTATATCATTTTTGTTACATAAATGATTTTATTTTATTTTATTTTATTTAAATTGCTTTAATTATATCATAACGTTAACATTAATAATTATAATATTTTTAATTAATTAAACATAATATAAAAATTTATTTTTGTACGGGTTAGATAAATAATTAAATATATTATTATACTAATATGTTAATAAATACGTAAGTATATAGTCGATGAAATAAATTGTTATAAATAGAATAAAAATGAATATATATATATATTTTCGAGTAAAATTTTAAGTAAAAGTGTTGGAGATAAATTTTAAATTTGATATCAAAATTAAACTTAATGTACTAAAATAAATTATAAGTCGGAGATGATCTTAATATTAACACCACCCCTGTATTTTAAGCCGTGCCAGAAAAAACTTTGGAGAACTCAAAAAGAAAAATCAAAATAAAAATGAAATTTGTAAGTGCCCCACTAGTGGGATATATTATTACTTATAAGGGCTCTGTATGAGTCAGCCTTTCCCCTACCATATTCCGAATTTTTTTATTTTTTTTTTATTTTTTTTTTATTTTGACTCTATGTCTCTCTTTCTCTCTCAAGAAAAAAAAAGGGAAAAAAAAAAGATAATAAGCAAAGAAAGCTTTTTTCAATTAATTTATTCTCTCTCTTACCGTTCATATCTGAGTAAGGCTGGTACAACGTAACGCCACCTATAAGTACGGTGATAAGAATATCTAATGTTTTTTTCTTTTTCCTTTTATGTATTTCTTTATTTATTATTTTGTTCGGCGCACATTCACAGTCCACAAAAATAAACAAAAAAGAATTTTTCAATTTTTTATTGGTGCTGTGCTTTTTTTGTCAAATTGTTCGTACAAGTGAAAGTTGAATCTGTCCTTCCTCATATACGTTCTCCACCAAATAAGTTGGCCTCGGTCCGCGATAAGAAAATGACTTTTCAACTTACCCAAATTAACCTCCAAGAACCCTTATTATTACACTTCGTACTTTTTGTCCTTCAACGTACGAAACTGTCTCCCTGCTTAAATGACCAAAATACCCAGGCTTGGTTGTCTTATTACACTTCCTACTTTTTTTTTTTTCTTAATACATGGACCGTGATATAAATAAAGAAAAATAATATAGGAATAAATTTGAGATCATGAAGATAAAAGTTTTAAGTTAAAATTGGATGATATTTTAAAAATTAATTAATAAATTTTTTTTAAAAGAAAAAATTAATATGAAAAATACAATTTAGTTAAAATTAAACTTGAATGTCAAATAAAGTATAAGAAAGAAAAACATTTATATATCCCTTCCTATTGACTACTTACTAGCTTTCAACTAATCAAAATTTTATTTATCAATTTTAAAGCTCAAAATTCTTATCTCAAAATGATTTTTTTTTTCCAATGGCTGAAATTTCATTGGTAAGTTATAGTGCGATGTCATGTATGATGTAAAGAAAAAGAGACTTTTTGTAGTAATAACTTACTCCAAACATTAACAAAAGAATACTATCATAAAAATGACAATAGACAAAAAAAAATAAATAAATAAATAATCCAAGAGAATGACAATAAAACAAGAATGGATAAATTATAATTAAAATATGTTAAATTGATAATTTAAAAATAATACGGTTCAAATATATGTTCAACAAGTGGAGTATTTTTATTTTTATTTTTTTCCTACTTTATTATGGAAAAAAAAAAAAAACTTCCTAATAAGACTCTGTAATGTCAAAATAAAACTAACATATCTAACGAAAGAAACTGGTCATCCTTCCCTCAATATTTGCCATGGGGCAATTTTTATTTGAATAATTTTTCAAAATTTTTTTGTTTATTATTTTTATTTTGCTTTGTTTAAATTTAAAAAAAAAAAAAGGAAGGATGATTTCGTCCTTTTATGACATTAAACGACAAAATAAAACAGAACACGCACTGAACGCATACAAAGGACACTAACGTAAATTTGGATTCTCCTTCCTCTTCACTCCCCTAGAGCTTAACCCAACAAACAAGCCTAAAAAAACCAAACCAGATCATTATTTTTCTTCATTAAAAAAAAAAAAAAAAAACTATTTTTCCCATTTCTCAAAGGAAAGCCACCGGAATTCTTCTTCTTCTCCTCCACCTATAAAACCCCAAACAAAAACTCCCAGAAAAACATCGGAGACAACCACGATGACGGAAAACAAGAAGCAAAAATCCGAAGAAACCTCGACCAACCTGTTCGATTTTCTCTCCGAGGAGCTCATATTCTCAATCCTCGACTTCCTCGACGAAACCCCACTCGACAGAAAGTCCTTCTCTCTCGTCTGCACCTCCTTCTACTCCCTCGAAGCCAAACACCGCAAGACCCTCCGGCCATTCCGACACCACTACCTCCGCAAGCTCCTCACGCGCTTCAGGAACGTGCGGCGCGTCGACCTCACGCTCTGCCCCATAGTCACCGACCCCTCTCTCGCCGACATCTCGAATGCGTGCGGCGACAAGTTGCGGGCCGTGGATCTGTCGAGGTCGCGGTGCTTCTCCGGCGCCGGGCTGCGGTGCTTGGCGGTGAATTGCCGGAACTTGGTGGAGGTTGACCTGTCGAACGCGACTGAGATTCGGGACTCGGCGATCGCGGCGTTGGCAGCGGAGGCGAAGAGTCTGGAGAAGCTGTCGCTGGCGAGGTGTAAAGCGATTACGGATTTGGGGGTTGGGTGTGTGGCGGTTGGGTGTCGGAAGCTGAGGCTGATAAGTCTGAGATGGTGTTTGGGGGTTGGTGATTTTGGTGTTGGTTTGATTGCTGTTAAGTGTAGAGAACTTCGAAGTTTGGATATCTCTTATTTGCCGGTAATTCTTGTTATTATGTTTTTGCTTTGCTTTAATTCTTTTTTGGTTTTAAGTAACTCTTTTTTTTTTTTTTTTTTGAGCTGGTTTTGAGTTTCTTTCTCTGTTTTTAAGCTCGTTTGGAACAATGATTACCTTTGAAATTTTGCTTATTTCATTTTGAAACTCTTAAATTTACATCTTACTTATCTCTCTCAAATTTTAATAAAATCAAACTTTAAAAGTTTGTAACTTTTTTACTTAAAGTCGAAATAAGATTATTTTAATGCCTAAATGATCATAACGATAAGAGATAAGAAATAAAAGAGATGAAGTAAGATCCATACTATGTATTATTTTGAAAACAAATTTTAAATTTATATATCATTTCTTGTTTCACAATTCATTTCAATTTATATTTTAGTCGAACATACATTTTAAATTCAATTTAAAAACTCTAATTTCAACCATTGTTCCAAATGACCCTTATTTTGGCTACCTATATTAATGGGGTTGGTTTTTTGAGCTGGTTTTGAGTTTCTTTGTTTTTAACTAGTTTGGCTACCTATATTAATGGGGTTGGTTCTTTGAGCTGGTTTTGAGTTTCTTTGTTTTTTAACTAGTTTGGCTATCTATTTTAATGGGGTTTTTTTTTTTTTTTTTCCCCGAACTTGGAGTAGGGGATTCATATTCAAGATAAAATTAATCGTTGTGTCTGCAAAGGTGTGTTAGTATGTATAATTTATATATACATATATATATATATATATATTGAGGGATATACGTATACTTTGCATAGATATGATTTTACATTGTGGTCGGTTTTTGTTTTTGCTCACTCTTTACACTTTATGAAAATAGTTGAAAGTCCTTTACTAGGACGAGTCGTTCATAAGGTGTCGCATTTAATACATTATAAAAATTTTGATCTTGGAATTCATGTCGTCCAAAAAATATTATTTTTTGTTGCAAGTAACTCCTTTTTCTATGAGTTTCTTCTCTGTTTTTAACTTAGTTTGGTTATCTATTTTAATGGGTTTTCTCTGTGTGTGTGTGTTGTGTTCGGTTATTATCTGTTATCTGTTATCATGTTTAGTTTATATGGTCTTAAACATAATTTTACATTGTGGTCTGTTAATTTTTTGGGAAAAATAGGGAACTAATGGAAATTTATGAAATGTTTTTAAGAATCAGCTGACATTTATTTATGTGCATATAAATTTAATTATGTTTATTTATATATACTAGTTGCTCGTGTATAACAGACAAAAAATAAATAAATAAATAAAATAAAAGCAGCCACGTGGCATTGACTGGGCCGTCACATGGCTGATGTCCTGGCTGCCACGTGACAACCAGGGAAGGGGGATGTGGCTCTTTTAATTATATATTATATATAGCTAAAGATACGTATATGTATTGTGTATGTGTGTTTGTTTGTGATTTTTTTTTTGGTCAATATTTCATGGCAAAAATTAGTAAATTGGTCAGCTTATAATGGCTTTATGATGATTTTTCCAAAGAATAATGTAAATTTGATATATATATTTTTTCTTTTCCATTCTATTGGTTTTGCAGATCACAGACGAATGCTTACCATCCATCTCAAAATTACAACATCTTGAAGATTTGGTTTTGGAAGGATGTTTTGGTATAGATGATAGCAGCCTTGAGGTTCTCAGACATGGCTGCAAGTCGTTAAAGGTACTGATCGATGGTTAGTTGGTTAAATTTGATACTTGTCACATTTCTTCCATTGTTTAAGGAAGCTCGGTACGCCTAGCAAGTTTGATGATTTGTTCCTAGAGAGTTGGTCTAGACTAAAAATACCAAAAATCACACAAGCACATACATATTACGCATATGTGCGCACGCGCACACACACCAGATATTAATATTTGAAGACTGATGAGTTGCGTGCCCATGTGCATGTTGCTCGTCTAGGAGCCACAAGGTTTTAGCTTAAAAAATGGGGCGGTTGAAAATTGCAATTTTCATTCGACGACTCGCTTCAAGAGGTGGTTAAGTATGTTATATTCCACTTGCTAATTAGAAAAGTCAACTCATTTTCTTACTAGAGCCCAAATTTCTTACATCTTTCCTTACATTTCTTGTGACAGAGACTTGACATGTCAAGTTGCCAGAACATTAGTCCTGTCGGGTTATCTTCGCTCTCATGCGGTGCTGGTGATCATCTGCAGGAACTCACCTTATCATTTGTCTCTCCTGTGAGTCTTTCGAGAATTAAATCTCTTTATGTTCTACTAGTTGATTGCTTCTCTAAAGTCTAACCAATCCTTTTCAATGTGGTTTTCTTGGTGGTTTTAGGTGACTCTTGCCCTTGCCGATAGTTTGACGAAGCTTCCCGGGCTGCAGTCTATTAAACTAGATGGCTGCCCGGTTACCTGTGATGGACTGAAAGCCATTGGAAATTGGTGTACATCTTTGAGGCAATTGAGCTTAAGTAAATGCCCGGGCGTGACCGATGAGGGTCTCTCCTCTGTTGTCAGCAAACACAAAGATCTGAGGAAGCTGGATATCACGTGTTGCCACAAACTCACTTATGTTTCCATCGACCACGTTACAAATTCATGCACTGCTCTCACTTCTCTCAGGATGGAGTCTTGTACCCTTGTTCCGAGAGAAGCATTTGTTTTGATTGGAGAGAGATGTCATTTGCTTGAGGAACTGGACCTAACAGATAACGAAATTGATGATGAAGGTTTTTCCCTCGCTCTTAGCTTTGTGCAATCAGGGACTACTTGTGTCAATCAGAAAACTCATGCTCTGTTTCATCTGCAGGTTTGAAGTCCATCTCTAGATGTTCCAAACTTTCCATCTTAAAGCTCGGAATTTGTCTGAACATAACTGATCAGGGAGTTGCGCACGTTGGTTTTTGTTGCTCAAAACTCGTTGAGCTCGATCTTTACAGGTTTTTGTTCTTTTTCTCTTGAATATTCTCTTCTTTTCGCCAAAGCCTTTTGATTAAGGTCTTATTTTAATAGTTTTAGTTTAATGAGTTCCTTGTGGTGCAATTTTAAACTTAAAATTTCTTGTATTTTTATTATTCAAAATAAATCATACGACTTTTGATTAGCCAATGCTTGTAGAATTTACATATTGGATTAATACAAAGACCAACTCTAATTAACTGAAATCATTCATTTGCTTTAGGTGCAAAAACATTACAGATTCGGGCATTTCAGCAATTGCTCGAGGTTGTCTTGATCTTGAGATGATTAATATTGCCTACTGTAAAGACGTTACTGATAGTTCTCTCATATCATTGTCACAATGCTTGAGGTTAAACACGCTAGAAAGTCGAGGATGCCCTCTTATCACGTCTTTAGGTCTTACAGCCATTGCTGTACGCTGCAAGCAACTCTCCAAGCTAGACATAAAGAAGTGCTGCAACATTGACGATTCCGGGATGACTCCACTTGCTTACTTTTCCCAGAACCTACGACAGGTAAATTTTCAACTCCGTTGCTCTTACATAATACACCAACAGATATCTTTAACTTGGCATGCTCATTGCTACTCTTTTGGCAGATTAATTTGTCGTATAGTGCGGTGACGGAAGCAGGGCTACTTACTCTCGCCAGCATCGGCTGCCTACAAAGCTTGACTCTTTGCATTTAGATGGCTTGACTCCTAATGGACTTGCCACTGCTTTGTTGACGTGTGAAGGACTGACGAAAGTAAAGCTCCAGGAATCGTTTAAATCGTCGCTGCCACAACCGCTGCTTAAGCATTTGGAAGCCCGCGGATGTGTATTTCAGTGGAGAGATAAATTTTTGGAGGTAAGATTATCATTTAATATCACAAGGGCCAGAGTGTCATTATTTTTCCTCAACTAAAGTCAAGCTGAAAAAATGTATGACCGGAGAGTTTGTCGGCTAAAGTCAAGCTCAAATTGTTCAACTAAATTGTTATCTTTAGGAGTCAAATGTACTATTTGTTATTAATTATCTCGATTCGCCGGTCTTAAGGTCTATTTTATATGATTGACAGGCAGAATTAGACCCACAATGTTGGAAGCTAAAGTTAGAGGACATCATGTAGCAAGGCTGCGGACAAATCTTGTAGCACAATTGCTAGAGTTGCTTAGAGCTTCCTTCCAATGGTTGTAAATATCCTGTCGTGAACGCAAAAATAATGGCAGCCTTGGTTCGGGGTCGAGTACAGGACCTTAAAATGCTGTCCCGGAAGAGTGTACGGGAGATGGAGAACTCCGTGTTTTTTGGTTTCGAATTAACGTACAGACTTCCTGCATTTTTTAATTCGTTCCGCCATTTCCAGCAGCTTTGTGAAATGCAAAGCAGCCGATACAATTGTAAAGTGGAAGAAAGAGGTAAAAAGAAGAAATTAGTTTTGGCAACCAAAAACTAACACAGAAAGCCATTCTTAAATGTATTGACTCAATTCTAGTGCTCTATTTGTTTCAGAAAAGGTGAAAAATAGCATATTTGAAATTCCAGTTGAAATGTATGATTTTATTTCTAATGCTATATCTACATTCTGTAATCATTATTAGACTTTAGAAATCTGTAGGTGTTATTTGTGGTGCACTATTAATAGAGAGGAAATATGGAGAAACCAATCAATAATAATTTTTAAATGTTAAATTTAAAATTTGTTATACTTTGGAAAAAATAGCATTTTATTGAAGATTTTTTTTTTAACGTAAATATCAAAATCTATCATCAGGACATCAATTTAGCATGCTTCTGCATTCTCTTGATAGTTAAGATTCTTAGAACATTGCTATAACCACTAGTAAATTGAAATTTTCTTCTGAATATCTCTTGTGCAAGAACCTAAAAGTAACTTGGAACATTGAGCATGTGTTTGATGCTAAAGTTTGGATTGCAGTATTTGGGTTTGAATAGAATTGTGTATTTGGTGAAGCGTTTGAATTGTTGGAGTTAAAAAGTGAAAAAACTTGAATGTGTTCAGGAAAAAAATATCAATATGGAACTTGTTTCGTCCGTCTCAAAATTCTATATAATTTTAAATAAAAAAAATTAATCTCATTTGGACTTGTATATACAAAGTTATGAACTTTTAAAGTTTGAGTTACAGAACTGTATAAATAGTAAAATTTAGGTTGACTTTTCAAAAAAATACAAAAATTGAATTGTAAATTATGATTCAAACTGCAACACCAAACACCTTCTTAAAAATAAAAAATAAAAAAGTAACTTGAACATTTATATACGATAATGTTATGTTGGGGCGCAAAAGTTCTAATAATACTTCATACAAACAAGCTTTTGTTTGATGTTTTAATTGGAATTCAAATTTTTCATCTCAATTTTTGTTTTTTTTTTCCCCTGAAAAATCAATAAAAATTATAACTAGTTTTTAAAAAGTTAACAAATTCTAACTTAAAAATTTCATATCAAATTAACAAACCAAACGAAGACTAACTTTTACCATTGTAGCAAAAATAAACAAATAAATAAATAAATAAACTTTTACCAAGTACATCTTTTCTAGGGGTGGCAATTCGTGTCACCCGTCGGATTTGTGTCGTGTTAGAGCCGTGTCGAATTTTTTCTTCACCAACCCGAACACGACTCGTGACACGAAAACGACTCGAAACCGCAATACGAACCCGTAACGGGTTGACACGACATGAACTGAACTTGACCCGTGATATGAAAATTGACCAACGACACGAATTTGATCCGAATTGAACCCGCAACTCGAATTTGACCCAAATTGAACTCGTAATTAATTTGAATTTGACATAAAAACCAATTCAATTTAAGCAAATTATATCCCAAATTCATAAAAAAACCTAGAAGAATAATAATTTACCTTCAACAAAAACATACTATTGATAAAACAATAAGTTTTAAGGATTGTTTTCAAATAGAAAATCATAAAATTAAACTTCCAACTCAAGTGTAAGTTCACAATCATAGTTAGGCAAAGTCATATTACAAACATCTTAATAAAATCCACAAATCCAAATACAAACATTAAAAAGTCTAAATTCAAACAACATAACACCAACAAATTTGACACGAAATTTAACACGAAATTTAACCCGAAATTGACACGAAAATAAACGGGTCGTGTTCGGGTTCTACGGGTCCAACCCGAACACGACTCGTTTTTTCCCGTGTTAATTTTGGATGACCCGAATTTGACCCGATAACTATTTTTCCCAATCCGAACCCGTGAAATTCGTGTCGTTTTTGAGTCGTGTCGTCGTGTCGCGACTCGTATTGCCACCCCTAATCTTTCCTTTAACTCAGGTAACAAAATCAAATAAAAGTTTTTTAACAAGTCCCACCAAGGGTCGAACCCAGGTCGCTGGATTCAAAGTACAGAGTGCTAACCACTACACCATGGAACCCTGAACGTTTCGCATTATTCACAACCATTTCTATATACATAGCAGAAAACAAATTCTGTCCCACCCCTTTGTTATTTTTTAATCAATTACAATTTTGTTTAATTGGTAGGTTTATTGTTATGGAAAATTAGGCTAAGTGGTTTATTTTAGTCACCCAACTCAATAGATGGCCAAAAAAAATTTTTATTTAGCAAAATGACCGTTTATCATTTTTTTTCAGATGTGATTAATAAGTTATTACTTAAAAATTGATTACTTATGTTATGATAAACGACGATCAATCATTGATTTATCAAATTATATATGCATTGGCTTTATAGCCAATCATTTTGTTCTGGACTTACTCGGCTCGAGGAAAAGGAATAAATAGGTACAAGAGGTTAGCAATAAATCTATTATTCTACATTTTCTCAAAAGAGGATGAATTCATTTCTTTCTTCAACAGAATCTACCAATAGAACAATCTTTGAAGAAGAGAGGGGTCAATACCAAGAAGGTAAACTCATTAGGTAAGCCTCGGTTGTTCCTAGCTTTAGTGGGCTACGAGGACAGTAAGCATCATCAGCGGTCGAAGAACCCGAATCAAAGGGATCAGAGTCAAAGGCAAGCGGGGAGGTAGAAATGGAATGAGGGCCCGTACTCGTCTTAGAGCTAGTTTGACTTAGTGTACAGGACAGTGGTATGCGTGTCAGGGGAAGAAGCCAAGACCTCTTAGTTACCAAACCTTCGTCCATAGAAGGAGGAGAGGAAGCTTTAGAAAGTGACTCTTTAAACTAGTCTCATAGTCATCTATCTCTATAGCATCCCGCTATAAATATTACGTGATCAATCAGTAATTAATCATTAAAAAAATGATTGATCATTTTTGTTTAAAATGACGTTTTAACTAATTTTTGAAAACTTCGGTTATTTGTTAACAAACTTTTAGAAAAAGAATATTTATCTCTAAATCCCTATTGTTATTTGCAAGTTAAGCTTTGTGTTATGAGAATTTAAGCCTCAAAGTGCAAGTGCACATTATTGCAAACAAGTAATATAAAGTGAATACAAGTATTATTCCTACGAGGATTAAACACTAATTTTCGTCATTACTAAAATTGTCTCAATCTAATTATATTTGAATGATCGAAATAAAAAGCGAGAATTAAATAAAAATTAAGAATTAAGGAACGCTATCAAGTGAATTAAAATCAAGAACCACAAAAAAATTAAACCAACAAAAGTCACAGAGGAAAAATCAAATAAACAAGGATCTAGAGTTGTAATTTCACCTAATTGATTCATTTTAACTTCATTCTACCGTCTAATGATTAATTTTGGTTAATCAAATAGTTAGCTAAATGCACAAAATCACTCAATAGTCTCTTCCGATAACTAGAAAGTATATTAATGTTAATCAAATCCACTATATTCCTATGAGGAATCAACCAACATCAATTCTTTAAAAATAAGCTTCCACAAGGCTACACAAACACTAGGTATATTCCTATTCCTATTACACATGTTATTCCATTATTGATCTAGATTCAAAATCCATTTTCCAATTTCATTCAAACCCAACAAAATCTCCTAATGAGTGGCCAAATCATTAGAAGTAATAAAAACATAATAGAATAAGCAATTACAATTAATCACAACCATCAAGAGAGCAAAATGGATCAAAAATCCACAAATGAGCTACATTGCAACCCTAGAAATTAAATTAGAACATTTCAAAAATTAAAGTGCAAATGAGAATCAAAATCCAACACCACATATTACTAAAAAAAAAAAAAAAAAAAAAAAAATCCAACACCACATATCCATAATATCAACAAAATTTAAATTGAAAAACAAAGAGATTAAGGTTGAGAAATAATCAAAAATTGTAGAGTTCTCCTTCTCAAACTCTTCTTCAATTTTTGAACCTTTAAGACACTAGTATGATATACAATTGGAGATTAAATCTAAGCACTCAAATTTTAAAAACTATTTTCTCTCACTTTTTTTTTTTTTTTTCCTCACGGCTGCTTGCCTTCAACTCTCTACTTCCTCCTCGCCAAAAAGACTCCCTGCCACCTCCTTGAAACCCTCGCAGCCTCCTTCTTCTTTCTTTTCCCTTTCTTCTCTTTTCTTCACATGTGCACCAGCTACAAAGCAAATTCCACATTCTTTTTATTTCTTTTCCTGCCCAGCTGGACGCGTGTCGCACGGCAATTCGGTGCCGTGAGGCCCACGGACACGTGGTGAGGAATGGTTGGGCCAGGGAGTGAGCTCACGGGAGTTTTAGTGGGCGCGCCTGCAACGGATTGCACTAACTAAGCTTTGATTGGACGTGCTTTTTGGCATTTGATCCCATGTGCGCGATCTTAGCCCTCCAATGGTTGATCCAACAACCGCTGATCGCGAGTGTGCTCCTCCTCTTGATCTGCGCGTCGGTCTAAGTTGCTTCGGAGCCAAAATTCGAATTTTGAACCTATGATTACCCATTTTTGCTCCAATTGATTCCAAATAGCCATTTTTCACTATTTTTACCTAATCTAGGAACAAAATTAAGAAAACTAATAATCCAATTAAATGACAACCTATGAAAATTAATATATAAACTAAATAAAATAAAAATATAATTGCACAAAAACAAAAGAAATAGAAATAAACTAATCCAAATTAAAACAAGCTAAATTAAACTAAGTAAACTTAAAATAAATTAAAAATGCTCAAAACTTAAACAAATTAAATGTAAAAAGTGGCAAAATAACTCTATTTTATAGAGTTATCAGTTCGGAGGTTTTTTTTTCCCTCATAATCACCTTAATAATGAATTTGAACTTTACAGGCACCTTCTTGTTTTATTTTTTATTTTATTTATTTTGCCCATATTGGAAGTTTGATGAGTATTCTTTTACATTAAGAAAACGAATACTAATCTATTACACATCAAGTACCGTTATATCCATTAAAATAATCTATGAATTAAAATAATCTAAGACCATGTCAATGATTCTGTTTAATGTAATGAAATCTTTTGCAATTTCTCAAAAAGTCGCGTCTTTAATAAAACTGATAAATAATAGCCTGATAATTTTTTCTCCTCCCAAAAAAAATATTTATTTTTTTGATGCTTTGAGTAGTCTTTACTAACCTTAGAGACTTTTTTGTTTTCTTTGTTTGAAATGAGAGAATTTTTTCTTTTTTCCCCAAAGGAAAGAATAAAACACACATTAGTAATTTTTGTAATTAAAAAAAAAAAAAAAAAAACAAAACACACACACACTAGGTATGTTTGGTAAAGGAGAAAATAGGAAGGAGAAAAAAGATCGTTTCTCTTATGCTGTTTCGTATGAAATCTCCTAAATAATCTTTCCAATTTAAAAAAGATCAAAATTAAACTAAGTAATAATAAATGTCAAAAGTCTTTATTAATTTCTTATATCATTCTTATTTCTTTCATTTTTTTCTCCTATCAAACACACTGTTATAAGAGAGAAATAAGACTTTGTTAATAGTATCCAATTGATTTGAGGCCAACTTTCCATAAATCATTAAAGAAATTATTTGGACTCAAAAAAAAAATCAGATCTCTTTTACCTATCTGGTACTTCTGAGAGATTGTCAAAGAGACAGCATATTGAAACCTAGAAAGTTTCCACTCTTTTTTTTTGATTGATGCACGCCTTACAACTGTTGGATTAGCATACCTCAGAAAACGGGTCCCACCAAAATAGGGGCTGTAATGCATCATAGCCGAGTCCACATCCACGTGGCAAAACCTGATAAAGGGCCCTTTAGCCTCTCCACCTGGGCGTGAGCCGCCACTTTGGGGTAAGGCAAGGCAACGCCCCAAGGGCCAGTCAAGTCAAACCCACAAGCTTTGACCAAATCTTTTTCCACGGTCAAACCAAAGGCTTTTAATCTTCTCAGAAGAAGCTTTGAATCAAGTCCCCCCCTTCCCGAATGCATCACAGTTCCTCTCATTTTCCTATTTGCCTTGCTCATTGGTATTACACATATACACATATACACATATACATACACATACACACATATACATAATTATATATATTTCAAGTTTGAATACTTCTCTATATATATTCTTACCCACAACCCCCAACCTTCTCTCACATATTCATCAGAAACACAAAAACCCAAGAAAAGGTTTCTGATGACTTTTTCTTTCACTAACCTCCTCTCCAACAACACCAACTACAACAACAGTAAACATGAACAATATTGGCCAAGAAAACAACAACAATAATGAAAACAATACTGGCTTAAGTTGGGGATTCTCCGACCAAAATGAAATCGAAATTCCAAGGTTCAAGTCCCTTCAACCTCCTTCACTCCCTCTCTCTCCTACCGGCCTTCTCTCTCCTTCCTCCTACTTGACCAACCCAACTTCTGGTTTTAGCCCTACTGACTTTCTCAACTCCCCTCTTTTCCTCTCTGTTTCTAATGTAAGTTTTCTTTTCTTTTTTTCTTTTTTTTCCCTATTTTTCATGTGTTATAAGGTTTTATTGGGTCTTTTTCTTTTAAGGGTGTTTCTTGGCTTTTGTTTTTGTTTTGTTTTTGATTTTGTTTTTTTGGTTATGTTTGTTCTTGTTTTAGGCTCTAGCTTCTCCAACAACAGGAGCTTTTGCTGGTCAAACGTTTGACTGGATGAACAACTCTGCAAACGACACCAAGAAAGAACTTGAAGAGGAAGATAATTTCTTCTCTGATTTCTCGTTCCAACCCCAAACTGGCTCTGCTTCAACCGCATCGTCGCTTAACTTCCAATCCTCTGGAAACACGGTTTCTGTGGTATGTTTTTTTAATTTTTTTCTTTTTTTTTGGGGTTTTTATTTTTTATTTTTTAACATTCATTTCTTTATTATTTTTTCTTTTGGTTTTACTTCTGTCTTTTTGGAATTTTTTATTTGAAAGACCAAGACTTATTAAAATATATTTTTTAATTTTGGACGTTTATGCATGACCTTCTCACTATACTATATCATAAATTGAAACTTTCATAGAACGAGACAAATAAAATATTGTCCCGTGGCCAAATTTTTTGTGATGTCATAGTTATAAGTTTTCAACACAACGAAAAATGATGCCCACAGTTTGATGACACATTGCGAAACTAAAATAAACTTGTTAGGGGGTTAAAAAAAGAAAAAAACAGCCCAATAAAAAAAAAAAAAAGTCATTTCAATTTTATAAAATAATACAAAATTTTTAACACGTCATCAATTACGAGATTAAGAGCGACTTCAATGAAGTGCTTAATTATTATGATCGGTAAATTTTAACATCTGACTTTAAGAAGTACTCTCTAGTGCCTTCTTTAATATCAAATCTGTCATATGCTCAATTTGATAGAAAATCTCCCATCAAACATAACATTAAATTCAACGTTTGATTGTTATTGATTAGTATCTAAATCTTTTTTAAATCTAATTATTATAATTTTTTCAGTTTTAAATTATTTAAATACTAAAACTTTTCTTTTGCGAATACTGTTATTTAAAGATTATAACTGAAGATAAATATAAAATTATAAATAATATAAGACATTAGAGTACAAATATGAAAAAAAAAAAAAAAAAATTCTTTAATTATTGACAAATACTATTAAAAGAGAGAGATGGTGTCTGACATTGATCCTTCCTAATTCAGGAGCAACGACGACAAGCATGGGAATTCGACGACAAGCCCAAAAACCAAAGCGCGGCTGCTTTCTCGATAGAGAAAACAGAAGTGAAGAAAGAATACCCAACAAACCAGAACAGTGTTGTCGTTCCTTCATCAGAACCCCAGCACGGCCAGTCGTACGTTAGGGAGCAAAAATCAGAAGACGGGTACAACTGGAGGAAGTACGGACAAAAACAAGTCAAGGGAAGTGAAAACCCACGTAGCTATTACAAGTGTACACATCCCAGTTGTCCCATGAAGAAGAAAGTTGAGAGGTCTCTAGATGGGCAGATCACTGAGATTGTCTACAAAGGAAGTCACAACCATCCCAAGCCTCAGTCCACTAGAAGATCGAACAATGGGATGCAGTCTTCTTCGTATTTGAATTCCGGAGTTTCCGATCATCACTCGGGCCATGCTATGCCCAACATGGTGCCTGAGGACTCCTCCGAATCCAATGCAGAGGACGGTTTCGATCGAAACTCGCCTACCCTTACCTCCGGAGGAGAGTTCGACGACAATGAACCCGAAGCCAAAAGATGGTATGCACGAAAAAAGTTTAGCTCTATTTCATGGCCTTTTATGGATTAAAGTGCCTGTTTTTTTTTTTACTCTAATAACTTGCATGTGAATTGTCCTATTTTTGTTGAAATATGCATATCAATAATGTTAAAAAAATGATAACTTACCTGTAATGTCATTTAGTATTCAGAAAAGCGGGATATTGTACGAATTAAGAATATGGGTTAAATTTGGTGAACATAATCTATTGAAAAATTTAATTCTTTTTTTTTTTTTTCCCCCCTTCCTAAGATGAATTGAGAAAGTGGGTCTAATTTGTTTGTCAATTTTCCTTGTTACAGGAAAGGAGAAAATGAAAATGAGACGTTTTCAGCTTCTGGGAATAGGACTGTCAAAGAACCAAGAGTTGTGGTACAGACAACGAGTGAAATTGATATTCTGGATGATGGGTATAGATGGAGGAAATATGGACAGAAAGTAGTCAAAGGAAATCCAAACCCAAGGTATATATATCTATATATATATATATAATATATAATATATTTATATATGCATACTTGACCATTGACTTGACCATTGACTTGTGTCTTGGTAGTAATTTGACTATTTAGGACCTCTTCAAAGATGTTCATCTTCGTTGGTTGGTACTTAATTAAGGTGTCTCCAAAGAAAGACATTTTGTTCATGAAAGTTAACCTTTAATTTTTCCATTGTGTAGGAGCTACTACAAGTGTACATCAATAGGTTGTCCAGTGCGGAAACACGTGGAGCGAGCATCGCACGACACGAGGGCTGTGATCACGACATACGAAGGCAAACACAACCACGATGTCCCTGCAGCCCGAGGCAGCAGCAGCTACGGTGTGAGCAGGGCTGCACCTAATAACCCCACCAACGACACCGTAACCATGCCCCTCAGGCCCATGCCCTTGGCCAATCACTCTACCCAATCGACTTACTCGACCTCTGTTTTGAACACAAGGTTGCCAAACTCTGCAGCTCAGTCTACTTACACCCCGCAAATGTTGCAGGGGGGTCAGGGCAGTCTTGCATACTCCGGGTTCGGCAAACCTGCCGGGATGTATGCTCAACAATTGAAGCCGGAGAGCGTGTTCTTTAAGGCCAAGGAAGAAAGGGACAAGGAGCAGAAGGATGACACATTCTTTGATTCGTTTCTAGCTTAGAGCAATGGCTAACACGTTGGATCAACTTAGGATAAATCAATTAGGAATATATACAAGTTATTATGTATAGTTACTTGGGCTGTTGTATTTTAATGTTGTACGGGTTTGCACACGTAGAGCTAGTTGAATTTTTTAATTCGTTTTAGAGCAATGTAAACTAAGAAGAAGGCTCTCGAAGAGTGAGTTTTTTTTATTTGTAAAAGGCAAGGAAATGTGCAAAGAAGCCAATCCAAAAAAGAATGCCTTTTTACTTTATAGCAAATTTCACATGATAGACTCCTTCCAATGTCACAAAAAATAAAGAAATTAGTGATTTCTCAACTTTGAAAATTATAAGAGTAACAGCTTCTATGAATTTTATACAGAGACTCGTAAGTCATAATAAGGAGTGAATGTAATTGGACACTGATGAAAAACTTACAGCCAAGCATAAACGTTGTTTTCTGATTTTGACTCCTGAACTTTAAATATCACGTTTTGTCCACTTAATTTCATGCGATTGTAATATTTTGTTTACTTTAACAAATATTTTTGTCAGTGTCTGGAATAGTTCCCTTTATATCAATTAAAGAAAATATATTAATGCTGATCGTCCTTCTATCATACTGTTCTCAAGCACAAAAATATAAGAAATAATAAACCTTTCAGTGATTACAATGATGATTTCGTTGAATGCCTTACAAGCTCTAACAAAGCTGGTGAAGAGACAACTGCCATGATCTTAGAATTTTTAGCATCTTATCAACCAAAAAGAAATCTTAGTTCATAACATGCCTACGAAATCAACTATGTTTCACCACTAAATCCTTCATGCTTTATGCTTTTCATGGTTGCCCAACATTGGAATTACGTGCCCTCACATCAAATGCACAATAAGAAATTACTTTAATCCAGATCAGAAAATTTTATATTGTTTATATATATATATATATAAAACTCAAAAAATCCTTTTTTATACAAATATATGAATCCAGGTACAAATACAATGTGGTATATGTGTATAATGTGACGAAATGAAGCAAAACAAAAAGAATCGTAAAGGAGACCAAAGTAAAAGAAGGAAGAGGAAGTGTCAAATGTAAGATTGGTTTGATAATTTGTATCCAGAAACGACAGCAGACAAAGCCAGTGCGAAGAAAGCAAAGAAGGACATGCTAATTGAGGAGGCTAAGGAGTCTGTGAATATGTTGTCTTGTGATTCTCTCATTCTGTTTGTCATTGGAACACCCGCTGACGCTGCTGATATCAACAGATATGCTGCCATCTGCTTACCACCCAAATTTTTTTTTTATTTTTTTTATTTCCAAACATCAATATGTTTACTCAAAAAAACAAAATTGGAACTAGAGAAGTCAAATCTTTTTTTTTTTTTTTTTTTTAAATGGATTGAAGCATTCTACATTGCGACTAAAATAAGTCAATGTGCAATTGTTGACTTCCCATGTGAGGTGATATATTTACACACATACATATTTATGTGTCTCAACTCTCATATTAAAATGCATTATCTTATAAGGGTTCTGTGTGAAAAAGAATTCCAAGTGCTGTAGCTATGAAAGAAAAAAAAAAAAAAAACCGGTTTAATATTGTTTTGAACGATTAAATTATATACGAATTACGGTAAATTTTAAAATTTTAACTGACCTTGATATAAAAACGACAGGTTGAAAACTGTTTTAGAAATAAAAACAAAAACAAATTAAGAAAAGAAGAAGGGGAAGAAAAAAGGAATAAAAAAGGTGAGCTTCTTTATGAGCTAAATAGGGTTGTCGTGGGCCATTAGCATGCGTACACTTAATCATGGAGCCTTCTCATATATTATTTTGATCTTATCTATAATCTTTTCACTAACCACTTTTTTCAAACAAAGTGCAGTGTACAAGTTTATTATTAATATTTATATATATATATATATATTAAAAAGAATAAAAAAAAATCTAAATCATCAAAGAATTATAGTATGAACAATTTCACAACATAATTGAAACTCTAACCACAGTCAAAGCTGCGAATATGCATCAGAAATTTATAAAATTAAATATTAAAAAAAAAAAGAACTTATCGATATTTAAGCGAAAATCTCAACTCCGTCAACTAATAAGCATATATAAAGGATCTTAAACAAGAAATTTTTATCAAAAAAAAAAAAAAACCGGGAAATGGAAAACGAACCTGATCACCAGAGAAGTCAAACAAAACGGAGGTAGAGCGCTGGAACAGGTATTTCCCGGTGGACAGTTCATGGACCTTGAGCAAACATTGGCCTCCGCTGTACAGCGTCGTCAAAATCGCAATTGCCAATACATATCTACACTTTCATCCAAATTTCCTCCAATTTAATTATCCATTTTTCATTTCTGATTACTAATCTAAACAAATATTATACAAAATAAATTAAAGAAATTAATTAAATGGACCTGTATTCTTCGTAGCGATCGAAGTCCTTCCAATCGCCGTGTTTGTTGCTGGCCATGATTATGAAGGAGAGGAGAGAGAAGAGAAAAGCCAGTCCTCTCAAACCCAACGACCCTCTTCTCAGTAGGTCCTCCCTCTTCCATCGCCGTAGGATCCCCGCCACTCCCACGCTCTCCTCCCTCTGATTCTCCACGTCACCCCCCGCTGGGCCCCTCGCCTCCACCACCTTCGGTGATCCGACGTGGACCTCCTGCTGCTGCTTCGCCTCCTCGGGATTCGTCATCGGTCGTTTTCTCGGTTTCGTGACGAAATGCTTTGCCAAAGGAAATCTTTGAGAGAGTTCTACAAGGAATTTCAGAAATTTTTTTTTTTTAATTTTGTATTATTTGTTTTTGTCAAATGACAACTCAGCAAGAAAAAGAAAGACTTGTTTTGTTAGAGAAGCATTGTTTGTTTATCTTGGCCGTGTGGATTTCGCTGGCCCACGCGCTCCGGCAGCTTCTATTACGCCACGGACCGCGTTACACTTGACACGTGGTTTTTCTTTTTTTTTTTTTCTTTTCTTTTTTTTTGGATGAGTAGGCATTATTTAGCCAACACGGGATTTGTGGGAGGTTTTTACAGTTAATTGGTTGTTTTTTTTTTTTTTTTTTTTTTTAAAGTAGTTAATTGGTTGTTGGAATGTTGGAACTAGGTCCATGATCCCAATCCATTTTTTACTCGGCTTGGCTGATCTGATTCCCCTTTTTTTTTTCTCTTTTTTTTTTTTTTTAGGGAATTGAAAAAAATAAAAAAAATAAAAAAATAAAAAATAAAAAGATGCTCCCTAACCATGTTAATTAATAAAGATAGGTTTTAAAAATACTCCCTAACCATGTTCACACTGTCCCTTTGTCGCTAGTGATATTTGTAATGTGTTATTCAAGGTCTTATTTCTTGATTCGTGTGTGTTATCTATACACAGGAGCCATACTAATCTCTTTTGTACCGTGTCAATTTTATTAGATGTTGGAAAAAATAATATGCTTTTTCCGTCGAGTTCGGTAGAAGAATTAAGCCCACGTTTGGTATTTAGGGCCTGTTTGGTGCGCAAGTTGAATTTGAGTTGAGTTAAAATTTTTAAGTTTTAATAATAATTTTTGTTGACTTTTTCAGAAAAGACAAAAATTTTTTGAGGAAAAGACAAAAAACATTATGAAAAAAATACAGTTTAGTTTAAATCAAACTTATCAACCAAACGGGCCCTTATATTTAACTCCAATAAAAATATACTTTTTATCTCAATTTTTATCTTTTTATCAAAAATCAACAAAATTTATAACTAATTTTTAAAAAGTCAACTAACTCAAACTTAAAAATTTCATCTTATCTCAAACTTAATTCAAACATCAAATGAACCCTAAGATATTGAAACCCATAGATGAGGTCAACCTCTTCATCCACCTTAGAAGGTGGGAAAGAGAGAGAGAGAAAATACTGGAAATGTTGTATTGTGGTCTATGTTTGAGGTTGATTTTCCTTTTTTTTTTTCTTTTTTTTTTTTTAAAGAAGGATTTGAGATTGCATTTAATTTCATTTAAATTGTAAAATAAAAATATTAGCTCAACTTCAACATAATAGATAAAGGGATTAAAAAAAAAAAAAAGGACAAAAGATGTAACTCTTCATTCCTTTGAGGGATTGCATAATACATTTTAAAAATCATGGGACAAAAGGAAATAATAACTATAGTTCGAGAATTACTTTTAAAATTAATCCTTACGAAAATGAACAATTAAGAAAAAAAGAAATTTATTGGAAAGATGCATATACAAACTTTCAGTTGAATGAATTAAATTTTTGCGTCGAAGAGAAATAAAATTTTTGATTCGTTTCAAAAGACACTAGATTTTTAGTATTGATCTTAGGGGATAAAAAAATCATTTTCAGCGTTCTTCCAATAAAATATTGATTCGTATTATTGACTTTTTTTTTTTTTTTTTTTTGGGAGTCAAACTACTGAGTTTTACAACTTGCCATTCTTTGGAATTAGATATATTACATAGACGACAAGTTAAAAATATATCTTACAAAAGACAAATGATACAGAATATTAGGTGGGGAAAATAGTATTGAAACATTAGTTAGTCTTGTTAATGCTTTTCGTGGCTCATTGACATTTCAATGCGATCACCAAGTAATTCCAAAGATTCTCCGTTGTTTGATTCTGAATAATTTAATTTGATTCATTAATATCCCCCTTAAATCATAATGTATATTATTCAGTAATAAAAATTAGGTTAAAAACCAATAAAATACACATTCATATATACCCTTATCAAGCACAAATTATAAAAATAGTATTTTTCAAAGAATTAAAAAACGAATACCCACATTAACTATAAATAAATGTAAATTATAATACGTACTTGAACTTACATAAACTAAATAACTTAGAAATTTTAGGAAATTAAAATAATTAATACAATTATATCAGACTTTGTAAATAAAACTTTACCATATATACATATCATTTTTTTTTTAAAAGCAAAGCAGACACATATATACATATCATTTAGCACTTGATTCTTATTACTTGTTCATCAACATTATAAACTCTTATTTAGTCCTTGAATTTAACACAAGTCTTCTACTATCATAATAAAAATAGTGGTTACAAACATAGTTTAGTAGTAATTTAACACCTGACTCCATCACAACTCGCAAGATGTAGAGCTCAAATCTCACATCCCAAATTAAAAAAAAATAAAAATAAAAATGTAAATGTCTTTAAAAAGTTGCAATTAATTTTTTTGTTTTTAAATCTCTCACTCTATCCCTATCTCTCCCTATCTTGATTGTGTGAGAACTAGGGTTTGTTGTGTGTGCCCTCCTCTCAAGGCTGGCATTCGACGACGGCCTCGAACTAGTCTTCATATTCTCAGCCCAAGAGACGGAGGGAGGGGCTCCACAATGAAGATTCTTGTGGCAGAAGCAATCTAACGAGCGGAGGGATCGACCTTGGTCGAGGTGAAGGGAGAGCCATCCTATGGATTTGCAGTTGACAGGGCTTGGCTCCTTTGTCAAGACGACAATGATAGCGGAGGTGATTTTCTCACCTTCCAGCAATCCTGATCCTGTGAGTGTTTTTGTCATGATGGGCTTGTGTTGTGGTGTTGCTTTATATAAAATATTATGTGACAGATTCTTGGGATTGATAAGGTCAATGCCTTTGATGGATAAGGATTTGCTTTTTTGTGTGTCCTTTTTATGTTAAGCTTCTAACAGTAGAAGTGATTTTCCTATCTTCCGGATTTGTTTATTGTCCCCTAGATCAATATTTTGGTGGGTGTGTTTGTTTGGTTTTTGCTAGATTTGATTCTATACAAGTGATTCTAGTGCTACATGGTTCTGCTCCTCAATCAATCGATTGGAGATTTCAATCGATTGTAGGAATTTTATAAAAAAAAGAACCTTATATGTACTCAATCTTAGTATGTCGAGGTATTTTCTTATTATTGGGCTTCAAACATATGTATTTCCCTTGAGTTTCTTCAGAATTTACCGGTGAAACAGGTATCAATGGAGGATATTATCTCGTGTATTATATTTGTATTTCTTACTTTATTTAATATTCAGTTTATCAGATTATGGTGTGATGATAAATTCATATTTGATTTTCTTAAAATATAGAATTCAAATCCCGCTAAAATCTGTTGTACTTTGGTGGCTCTCTCTATTGCCGTCCCCCAATGACAATCTGCCACATCACCCTAACTCCACTTCAGGTATAATCAATGAAAATTGAAACTAACGCAGTTTTATATGGTAGCCTTTTTCTTCTTATCCCTCTTCCTTTCTTGTCCTTTTTCCCTTCATATGCGCCTCTAGCCAGCTCACTTTTACTAACGTTTAATAAATAAATAAATAAACATGCCGGAAGCCATGGGCGTTGCAGGCTTGCAGCAAATCGCTACTCTTTCGGTATGCTTTCGTGTATCAATATTTGGAGGAAAACTTTTACTCGGGTTTAGATTTGAAAATAAGATCAACCCATTCCGATTCTCAAACTCTAGCCCTTTTCTATTCCCCTTTTCCAAAAAAAAAAAAAGGAGGAAAAACCATTGCTATTTTTTTTTCTCCGGAAAAAAAACAAACCCTTTTGCATTTTTTGAATGAAGAAGTGGAGGAAGAAGACTTTTAGGCCCAGGGCAATGCAAAGAATTCAAATGATGAAAGATAAAAATTCATGGCCCAAACTTAAGAGGAAAAAACAAAAACAAAAACAAAACAAAACAAAAAGTGGAGTAGCCTTGAAGGACGGACAAGCATAGGCATCTTTAGTAGATTTGATTCAAGAATTCAAATGATGTACGGACAAGTATAGGCATCTACAAAATATCATTTGCGAGTCACACGTGTAAGAAGATCTTCAAAAATTCAACTCCGTTTCGATCAAGTTTAAATGCAATTGATTTTGAAATTTGAGAGTCCAACTGTTGATATTTTCAAGAATTGATTTGTCAAACACGAGAAGTTTGTTGGGAATCTATGTAAACAAACATAAGCCTAAATATAGAGGATACGTTTAAAATTTTCTCAAAACCGATATGAATTAGGAATGGCTTTGGGGCGAAGTAGGGTGAGTATGCCTCCTTTTACTTATTCTCACTCCCGTATTTTGCCCCTCTATATCTTTTTAACTTGAGACAGGGTTGGAGTATCCCCATCAAAGAGTTATTCCTCTTCCCTACAACCTTGCCTATTAAGAGAAAAAATGGTTGATGATTTTGTGGATTTTTTGACCTCTTATAAGATAAGTCAAAAGTCAACATTATATATCTTTCTAAAATTACCCCCGACCAATCAAAAAAGTATTCTAACAGAATACCAGCAATAGTCTACCATAATACTCTTTGGAAAGTATTCTGGTAGAACACTTTTGGTAGTCTACTAGAATACTTTTGATATTCAAAATGGTCTTTGATAGTTGGCATCGGTATGCACTCATTGAAGGGTGTTCTGTTAGAATACTTTTGGTAGACTACCAGATTTTTTTTAATATTTTTATTTTGGTATTCTACTACATTATTTTTAGTATTCCACAGACTATTTTTTATGTACTATCAAATTACTTTCTTATATTTTATGGAGTTATTTTTACATTCTACCATATAGTAAGAATCATATTAAAAAAAAAATTATATTTTTCAAAAACAAAGCTAACCGCCAAAATTGAAAATCCCCATTATTTTTTAAAAGTTGGGCACAAGATATTGGGCTTAAGTCTAGGCCAACTATTTACCCCTAAAGTCAACCCCTAAAGTCCATTACTCAGCGGCGGAATTAGTCTAATCAGCATCCACTAAACCAACTGAAAGGTTATAGTCGTTTAGCCCGCAACAACTGCCTCATTAGAGAACACAAGGCTCTTAAAGGTGGGGTCCTCATTGCTTTTTTTTTGGATAAAATGTGGGGTCCACATTGCTACTTTTGCCATATTTTGCCCAACTCAGCCTCTCTCCAATGTCCCATCATTGGATGCCTTGCCCTTTTGGACAAAGCATAAAAAATAAAAATAAAAAAAAAAATAAAAAAAACTCTCTCTAAGCTGTCAGGACTCTTACTCTTTAAACCTCCCCGGGTCCCTATGTCTCTTCATGTGGCATTATCTTTTGAGTTGAGACACCACCATTTGTTTTTCAGTTATAGATTAGAGCCCTCATCCAATCACTACAAGGGAATTGGGAAAGTGGAAAATGGGAAACATATATATTTTTTTTCTTTTTTTCAATCTCTTTCAATTTTGGATAAAAACGACAATTTCCACCATTCATTTAATAAGCCAAAGTCAATTTTGATAGAATATTTTGCCAAAAATGCCCTCTGAATGAGTACCAACAAATATATCTTACCGTTGGTAGTTAGACTATGACATTTCATCCACAAAGAAAATGCACAAAAAAGAGACACATCAATCTAGCTTAAAACGACAAGTTCCAAATTTTTAACTTTGTACTGTAGCTTCTGTAGTGTTTTTGTTTTCAGCTAGAATGTTCGTGTAGAAAAGTGGTGGATTTTCTAAGTTTTAATGCTCTTTAGAGAAATATGTCTTTTCTTTTATTTTTTTCATCGCAAGATCACTTTATTTTTGGCATGACTCGGATGCTGTAACCCAAATGAGGCCAAAAAGAAGAATAAAACTTTTTGTATTTTTTTTCTTTTTAATTTTAGGGTAATGTTTATGAGTATTCTTAGCGGCGAAAGAAAATTAAAAGTCCTCAAAAAAAAAAAAAAAAAAAAAAGAAGAAAAATCAAAAGCTACATGGTCTAATATGACGTAAGTGTGTTTACCTGTATAATCGAATGGTAATTTTATAAAAGAATATAGTCCGAATATCAAATTTTTAATTAAAAAGGATGATATAAGCATATTGACTAATGTGTTACAATTTAATAAAATAGATAGAGAATATTAAAAAAAAAAATTTGTTGACCTAAGATATCAAACTTGGAGTAGATCAACAACTGCAATTCTGTGGTTTATCCACATATCAAATTTTCCCAAAAAAACAAAAAACAAAAACAAAACAAAACAGAACAGAACAAATCTTAAAATGATTATTAAAAATAAAATAAAAATAGAAAAAAACGCTTCTACATATAGTATGAAGAAGTCACCTGCATGGCATGATATTTATTTGTTATAACTTTAATAAAATAAATTAATCTATGAAAACAAAAAGAAAAGTTATATTTTTATAAATTTATTGACACATATATAATAAAAGATTATGTTATACCTCTGCCCTTACGCGTTATAATGTAGAATTGGATCTTTGCAAAGAATCAAAGAAAAACTCTACTACATAAGTCAAGCATGAAACTTTACACTCATATTATAATATAATTTAAATCAAGGTTTACATTAACATTTAGCATTGTTATTTCTTATTGAACGTTACCTTTCTACAACTGATGAAAAAATAGCTTTGATTAATTCGAGTCTAATTGCAAAGTTGACACCTCCTGATTGAGCCCAATGGTTGGAGAAGAAACCCAACCCTACACTGCACCCAGGGATGAAATCCCTATGCTCGAGCGGAACTTCTGCACCTAATGAACTTTTATTACTAATTTTTTTTAATTTCAACTTTAAAAACTTTTATTTTTCTTATTTTACTCCCATTAAAAATACGTCTCACTAAATAATAGTCTAATTCAGCCATTGAGTGCATCCCATGATTTCTGGGACTAAATAACTAACAAATCACGTTAAATTAAAAATTACAAAAAAAAAAAAAAAAAGAAAGAAAGAAAGAAAGAAAAAGGTATGAGAATAATCGCCAACAAAAGAACCCAGCTTAAGTGGTTTTAAAAATTTTCTTTTAAACCCCAAATTGAGAGGGTTTTTTTTTTTTTTTTTTTTGTTCTAAAGAAGCTACTGCATTGGATTTCTTTCAAAAAATAAAAAATAAATAAATAAATAAATAAAAGACAACGTGGGTGATTCCTTTCCTAAAGATTTAGATGCTTTATTTTTGTTGGGTTAACTTATATTGCTCTCAAAAACTTTTATTGATTCCCATTTTGATTAGTTTTATTCGACCCCCTTTATTATATTATTATTTCTCTTTTTCTTTAATAATTAAATATGTAAATTATGATATAGAAACATAATTATAACCAAGGTAAACCCACCCCCACCTCCCCCCCCCCCCCCCCCCCCCCCCCCCCCCAAAAAAAAAAAAAAAACAAGCAAGCAAACATTTCTGAAGGTAAAGAGTGCATATTTAATGCATGTATTAATTTCTATTGAAAAATATTTATGCATTCATTCAATGTTATTTATGTCAAAAAGGGAGTGTCTTTGTCTGCGTGTGAACTCAAAAATAAGAAATAACAGAACTATCATCGAATCTTTTTTTTTTTGGCAAAAAAAAAAAAAGGGTTATTTATGTCAATCGTATTTTATTTTTTTCGTTTCTAGAACTTGAATATCTGTATTGTACCTTATTATCTTCTTATTTGACATTGGACACGATGCTATTGAAAGAATAATATAAATGTCACCTATCATTGTTTAGAAATCGTATGTCCTGCTTGCTATATTTATATAATTGCATGGAAATTGAAAACCATATAATGATAGGTAAGTTATTCAATTCCAAATATCTGCTTGTCTAAGGGCCCGTTTGATACACCAATTTCAGATAGTATTTTATCATCTAAATTTTAAAATCTCAACTCTATATTAAACTTTCTCTCTTTTCTATTTTAAAAAAACTCAAACTTTAAAAGTCCATGACTTTCTTATTTCAAATCAAAAGATGATTTTTATATCAAAATGCTCATATTGACAAGAAAAATAAGATAGACCCATTTTGCATATTTTTTCCAAATATATTTTAAATTTTTATATTATTTTCTATATCACAGAACTTTTTCAAAAGTTTTCTCCCCAAAAACACATTTTCAACTCTAACTTTTGAAACACCATATCAAGATGTCCCCCCAAACGGGCCCCAAGTGTTTTTCTTTTTTTCATTTTTCCAAAATAGATTGATAACTAAGGATCTAATAATTTTCCAAATTTCGGATCTCGTCTTATATCAGTCTCCCTGTACTTGAGCATAATTTACTAATAAAATCGATTTTTATTTAGTGTTTTGTAATATGCACCGCTGGATCATCTGCAATATTTTAGTGTCTGTAAGACCTTTTAGTTGAATGAAATTTTACCTTAAAAAAAATAAGGATCTGCTTCAAGAGAGGGGGCAAATGTGACAAAGATATAACAATGACTTCAAGCCTATTTGGCAAATTTTTTTAGAAACTTTTGGCCTTTGAGTCTAAAAGTTGTTTTTGAAAATATTTAAATGATTTATCATAAGAGTTTTTAATCATTATAAAAGCTTTATGTTAAAATAAAAAAAATAGCTTCTTGAAAAAGTTCTTCTAAATAGATTTTAAAACTTGTATCATAATTTAAATTAGACATTATAAATTTTCTTTAAATATTTTTATTATTTATTAAACAATTTTAAAGTCATTTTAATTTAAAAAACTCTTTACAAAATGTGATTACCAAATGCTTAATCAAAAGTCACAATTTTACTTCTCTTTTTTTATTGATTAAAAAAAAATTCTATGAAACAGACATTTCATCTCTAATAGTGCTTTCAGTATAATAAGTTTTTTTTTTTTTTTTTTTCCTTTTTTTTGTGGCAGACATTGATTGGAGTAGTAGATTTTGATTCAAGAGAGACGTATGGTTTTGAAATTAAATGATGATGAAAATAACACCTCATCTATTTTCATTAATTTTCTTGAACTCCAAAAATAAAATTAAAAAGAAAGAAAAGAACTACAAATTTGGAAGCTGGATATGAAAGCATGTCCTTTCAACAAAAAAAAAAAAAAAACGTTGAATCAAAGTTTTAAAGCATACGTATTTCCTGAAAAGGAGATATATGCTTTTTAAGAATCCATTTGGGATCACGTTTGGAGACAATATTTTAGAGATGAGAAATAGTTTTAGTTTTAAAAATATGTATTTGGTGAAAATAAACTCTTTGAAGGGAAAAAGTGTAAAAACTTAAAAATGTATTTGGAACAAAATTAACAATATAGATCTTGTTTTGTTCCTTTTGAAATTTTATGTAATTTGAAAATAAAATCATCTCATTTCAACTTAAAATAATAAAGTTATTGACTTTTAAAGTTTGAGTATTTTAAAAAATATTTGAAAAAATAAATAGTAAAACCGGAATAAAAAGACAAAAAAAATGTTATGAAACATGTCCCTAAACAAGTAAATTAGATGAATGTAACAATTGCTAATGGGATACATTTTTGTATGCTATTAGAGTACTTTCCATGACGTATCATAGAATTATAGATAATTTTAACGTAGTATACATCTTCTTTTCCTCAAAGACTAACTAAGGAGGCTGTCTATTAAACCTCATTAGTCAAAATGCCCTTCTCATCAAGACTCGAACTTTCAGATTTCTAAATCCGCAGTTTTTCTCTAAAGTGGCAAATTAGTCGTCAATAATGATGGGTAACAACATAATACTTGTGGGGATTGGGGACGCTTTATTCATGTTAAAAGAAACAGTTATGATTGATCGTCATTCCCCAAATAAAAGAGGAGGGAGTTAAGGGCCGTTGAATCCGGCGCCGCGTTAGGTGTAGCGGCAACATTCAAGGCATCACATGCGGGCCTCGCTTTGCGTGGTCTGCTACTTTTGTAGCGGCCGCGCATGCATTTGCCCACTCTTGTTGAAACGTCGCACAGTTCCTTGTCAGCTACTCCCATTGCCACTTCTTTCGCTTTATATTAGCTTTGGGACCTCCCACAACCACATGTGACCCCTCCTAGTCAACTCAAGTCCGTTAATTTCTTGATTTGCTTTTCTTTTTCTAATTTCGAGGCATTATTTTACATGTAGGACCTATTTGAGGTGAATCAAACATAATATTCCATCTTTATTGCTAAATTCCAACTTTGACCTTTCAAGCATATAAAATGTCTTAATTGACAGTTAACCAATCAAGTTGGTTTATTATTAAAGGGAATTTGTCACATAGATTCGTTAATGATGACTGAGGAAATTGATTCTGTGGTTTATCCACATATCAAATTTTCCCAAAAAAAAAAAACAAAAAACAAAAAACAGAACAGAACAGAACAGAACAAATCTTAAAAATAAAAAAAATAAAAAAAAAAATAAAAAACTGCTTCTACATATAGTATGAAGAAGTCACCTGCATGGTATGATATTTATTTGTTATAACATTAATAAAATAAATTAATCTATGATAACAAAAAGAAAAGTTATATTTTTATAAATTCATTGACACATATATAATAAAAGATTATGTTATACCTCTGCCTTTACGCGTTATAATATAGAATTGTTATTTCTTATTGTTACCTTTCTACAACTGATGAATAAATAAATAGCTTTGATTAATTCGAGTCTAATTGCGAAGGCACCTCCTGATTGAGCCCAATGGATGGAGAAGAAACCCAATTCTACACTGCACCCAGGGGTGAAATCACCTATGCTCGAGCGGAACTTCTGCACCTAACGAACTTTTATAAATTTTTTTTTTAGTTTCATCTCTAAAAACTTTTATTTTTTTATTTTACGCTCACTAAAAATACGTCTCATTGAATAATAGACTAATTCCGCTGTTGAGTCTGCACCCCATGATTTATGGGACTAAATAACTAACAAATCACATTAAATAAAAAATTACAAAAATACTTAAAAAAAAATATGAGAATAATCGCCAACAAAAGAACCCAGATTAAGTGGTTTTAAAAAAAAAAAATTTAAAAACCCCCAAATTGAGAGAAATTTTGTCATATAAATTGTTACCCTACTGCATTGGATTTCTTTAAAAAAATAAAAAATAAAAGAAAAGAGAATATTTTCACACGTGGGTGATTCGTTTCCTAAAGATTTAGATGCTTTATTTTTGTTGGGATAACTTATATTGCTCTCAAAAACTTTTATTGATTCCCATTTTGATTAGTTTTATTCGACGCACTCTATTATATTATTATTTCTCTTTTACTTTAATAATTAAATATGTTAATTATGATAGAGAAACAGAATTATAACCAAAGTAAACCCACCACCCCCCCCCCCCCCCAAAAAAAAAAAACAAAACAAACAAGCAAACAAACATTGCTGAAGGTAAAGAGTGCATGTTTAATGCATGTATTAATTTCTATCGAAAAATATTTATGCATTCATTCAATGTTATTTATGTCAAAATGTAGTGTTTATGTCTGCGTGAACTTAAAAATGGAAAATGACGGGACCACCATTAAATCATTTTTTTAGCAAAAAAAAAAAAAAGTTATTTATGTCAATCGTTTTTTATTTTTTCGTTTTAGAGCTTGAATATCTGTATTGTACCTTATTATCTTCTTATTTGACATTGGACACAATGCTAATGAAAGAATAATATTATGGTTTAGAAATCGTATAAAATTGTCCTACTTGCTATATTTATATAATTGCACGGAAATTGAAAAGGTAAGTTATTCAATTCCAAAAATCTGCTTGTCTAACGGCCCGTTTGGGACACTAGTTTCAGATTGTGTATTACCATCTAAATTTCAAAATCTCAATTCTACGTCAAACTTTCTCTCTATTTTATTTTAAAAAAACTTAAAGTTTAAAAGTCCATAACTTTCTCATTTCAAATCAAAAGATGATTTGTATGTCAAAAATACTCGAATCAGCAAGACAAATAAGATAAGATTCAATTTGTAATTTTTTTTTCCGAACACATTTTTAATTTTTACACTATTTTTTATATCACAGAAATTTTTCAAAAGTTTTCTCCCCAAAAACACATTTCCAACTCAACTTTCAAAACACAATCTCAAGATATCCCCCCAAACGGGCCCTAAGTGTTTTTTTTTTTTTTCCAAAATAGATTGATAACTAAGGATCTGCAAATTTTCCAAATTCCAGATCTCGTCTTATATTGTTCTCCCTGTACTTCAGCAGAATTTACTAATAGAATCAATTTTTATTGAGTGTTTTGTAATATGCATCACATGATCATCCGTAATATTTTAGTGTCTGTAAGACCTTTTAGTTGAATGAAAATTTACATTTAAAAAATAAGGATCTACTTCCAGAGAGGGGCAAATGTGACAAAGATACAACAATGACTTCTGGCCTATGAGTTTTTTAGAAACTTTTGACCTTTTGAGTCTAAAAATTGTTTTTGAAAATATTTAAATAATCTATCAAAAAAGTTTATAATCTCCATAAAAGTTTTATGTTAAAGTCAGAAAAATAGCTTCTTGAAAAAGTTCTTCTAAATAGACTTTAAAACTTGTAGTTTAAGTTAGATATTATAAGTTTTATTTACATATTTTTATTTTTATTAAACAATTTTAAAGTCATTTTAATTTGAAAAACTTTATACAAAATATGATTACCAAATGCTTAATGAAAAAATCAGAATTTTACTCCTCTTCTTTTACTAATAAAAAAAAAAAAAAAAGAAGTAAAAATTCGACATTTCATCTCTAATAGTGCTTTCAGTATAATTAGTCTTCTTTTTAGATTTTTTTTTTCGTGGCTGACATTGATTGGAGTAGTAGATCTTGATTCAAGAGTGACGCATTTTTTTGAAATTAAATGATGATGAAAATAACACCTCATCTATTTTCATTAATTTTCTTGAACTCCAAAAAGAAAAAAAAAAAAAAAGAAAATAATTACAAATTTGGAAGCTAGATATGAAAGCATATCCTTTCAAAAAAAAAAAAAAACGTTGAATCAAAGTTTTTTTTTTTTTTTTTTTGAGAGGACGTTGAATCAAAGTTTTGAAGTATACGTATTTCCTGAAAATGAGATATATGCTTTTTAAGGATCCGTTTGGGGTTATATTTAAAGGTTGAAGATGATTTAAGTTTTGAAAATGTGCATTTGGTAAAAATAAATTGTTTTGAGAGAAAAAGTGTAAAAACTTAATATGTGTTTGGAACAGAATTAACAATGTGGATCTTATTTTGTTCCTCTCAAAAATTTTATGCAATTTAAAAAAAATTATCTCATTTCGACTTAAAATGATAAAGTTATTGACTTTTTTTTTTTTGAATAAGAATCACTTTATTAAGCATTGGCATCAATATAAACAGCATTAGAGACTATACTGGGAGTCTCACTAATCCAGACATTTGTACAATTTGAATTGAAACCAAATCTAGCTAGGAGGTGAGCAACATAATTAGCACTACGGCCAATATGATGAATACATGTATTCCTCAATTGAGCGAGCAGCTGTTTAACATCCTCCAGAATCGGACCCTCCATAAAAAGTTCCCGATTATCCACAATAGCTGACACAACATTAATAGCATCAGTTTCCACCTCAATATTAGCGCACTCGATTTCCTTTGCAAATCTTAAGCCTTCACGAAGGGCTAAGCACTCAGCCACAAATCTTAAAAATATGAGTAATAAAACCAGAGGAAAAAGACAACAAAAAAAAAATGTTTGGAAACATATCCCTAAACAGGGCCTGAATAAAGGGCTAGAACATATTTTCTCATTATTTTGCATCCAAAGCTGGGATACCAAATGCTTTAAACCAATTAGTTGCTGGTCCCAAGCAGATATTTCTAATTATATATATATATATATATATATATATATTTAGACATGTGATTGTTGATAGTACAATTTATCCGACTATGAAGATCTACCATTTTACGATAAATGAATTGCGCGAGAATGTGTAGGTGCATTTTTTAGATGCACCTACATTATGTATGTATCGTTCCCTATATTATGATCCAAACATTTTTATGATTACCTATATTATGATCATCATTGAAGAGTCATTTTTATGATTTTTTTTTCTAGAAATTTTGTTTTCAAAAACTTTCTTCATTTAATCAACCAACATTTCTTTTTCAACTATTATTTCTAACAATCTACAAATTTCATACAATTCTCCCAAGTGACACCCCGACTAATTCTCTCCAATTCTCCCAATTCTCTCCAAAAATCTCTCAACTTTTATAATTCTTTTTTTTTTGTTGAAAAAAAAAGTACATTAGTTATTAGTTATTCTCTCTCAAATTTACCGGCCTATCCCTAATTCGCTCGTTTTTTCGGTCTGCAAAAAACCCTAGGTTAGGGTGGGTAGGGTTAGGTGGCATGTATTTACAGCTCTCAAAAGTAACAAATCAAGTAAAATTATATAAAGTAAATCTAATATCTATTTTCTTTTAAATGAATCAATCTCAATAGAATTCAAATATTAGTGTTTTTATTTATTCATTCGTTTTATAATATGAGAATCACTAAATTCTCATTTTTTATTTTATAAATAAACACATAATTATGTGTAAAACGTAATAACCATTCACTTTCTCTTTCATATGTCCTAAGATTATTATATATAAATAAAAGTGAAAATAGGAAAAATATCTTCCAAAAAATTAAGGAGGTGTTTGGTGAATGAGTTTAGTTTAAGATTTTGAAGTTTCAATAGTAATTTTTTAGAAAAGACAAAAAAAATTTTCAGAAAAGACAAAAAACTTTTTCAGAAAAGAAAAAAATCATGATAAAAAAAGTACAATTTAGTTCAAACCGAACTAACAGTCAAACGGGCCCTAACCTTAACTTGAGCAATTCCAATACTTTTGTATTGATATATATGGGGGTGTTTGGTGTTTGAGTTTGAGTTAAGATTTATAAATTTAAATAGTGATTTTGGTTGACTTTTGCAGAAAAGATAAAAATTTTAGAAAAAAAGATAAAAATTGATTTGATGGTGATGAGTTTAAACTCACCACCCAAACGGGTCCATATATATATATTTTTTGGCGAAAATGCTTTTCGCAGCCAACAGAGCCACTTGTGTGGGACCCAAAAATGGGAAGCCAAGCTGGCAATAAATCCACAACTCACGAGAATCATGTAACAGCTTGTGGTCCAGAACCTTCTCCACGTATACCTGACCGATTACCGAATACCGATAATAATATACAATAGGAAAGTGACAAGGGTATAACGGACATTTTACTCCCTCAAAAGTTTATAACGGTTACCGCGGCGTTTAGTGCGCCCCTGGGTTTTGAGCTGGTGGATTGTGGGCCCCCACTCAATGTCTCCTCCGAAGAACGGCGCGTGGGTTGACTGCCTGATCCGGTAACGGGTATATCTTCCCACCTCGTTTTGCTCTCTCACTATCGGCATCCTCGTCCATCCAGTAATCCTCCATTTTTTTTTTTTTTAAATTATGTTATGTGATTTTTTTAATCATTTATTTAATAGATGACTTATTTTTTTATTTATGTTTTTCATTTTTTAGATTTAATCAATTAATAATTAATCATGAATTTAATGATTTATATTATGATCAATCAATAATTAAGTAAGTTAATCACCGATTGACTATTTATATAATCACTGATTAATCATTTAAAATTTTGATTAACTAATTTAAAAAAATAACTTTTTAATTAATTTTTAAAAACTTCGTCATTTATTAAAAAACTTCCTAAAAAAAAAGCTATATTTAACTATAAACCTTTTATTTTTTTCGTTTTCTAATTTTTTTTATGGATATATAAACGAAAATTGATGTATAAAACTACCAAAAGTGTGATTTTTTTTTCAAACATGAAATTTCAGCTATGCCATCAATTGTTTTTTTTACATTTTATCTCTATTATTTCAAATTATGTTTGTTTAAATCAAACAATCATTTTCTATTATATTCAAATATAATAGACGAAATATAATATGCATTTGATTGTTCTCTTTATATATTGTATTTAAATATAATACGTGTTTGGATTGTCTATATTTGAATAGTTATTCTAAGGTATATACATGATATGATTGGTAAAACTAAATGAATAGATAAATAATTTTTTTAAGTTGATTTACTGTTCAAATAAAATTGTATTTGAATAAAACTTATGAAGTATTGAAATATTATTTGGATATATTATAAAATTAATGTTTCGTATAAATTTTACGTTAGAAACCCCAAATAAATAAGTTTTCATATTTTAGGTTACAAATTTAAAAAGCCAAGTATTTTTTATGAACTTAAAATCAAATAAAAGTCAATTAAGAAAATTAACTTTTCTGGACCTAAGTTTTTCATATTAGTTTTTGTCATTTTCTGAAAAGTCAATAAAAATTATAATTAATTTTTAAAAGTCAACCAATTTCAACATAAAAATTTCATTTCAAACCAGTGTTCTAAACGTAAGCTAAGTTGATGGACAATTTTAAAATTTTTATTTAATTTAAATAGCTAAAATTTGAAAATTGGACACCTAATAAATCGTTGAATTTTTAATTTAGAAAATGACAATTAATCAATTAGTGACCGCAATAAGTGAAAAATATATATTAGATATGGTCAATTATTAATTAACTAATCTTAATTAGTCACTCACTAATCAATCATTTTTTATTTTTTTTTAAAAAGTCATTTTCCTAATGGTTTTGTTAACATACCCCTCTTAACTTGTCACTCCTCATTTTTAAAATACATATCCCTCGAATTTTAAAATAATTAAATTTCTCTTTCTTATTTTTTATTTTATTTTTTAAAAGATGGAAAAGAGTTATAGTAATTTTCTGCAGCCACATCGACACTTATTGAATACCAATAGGAAAATCTCTTAAAAAAAAAGAAGGACCATTTACCTATCTTTTCAATTATATAAGAATATATAAGAAACTATTCCGATTTTATCAATATATGGTCCATTTTAATTTTAATAAATAAATAAACTAAAATAAAAATTAACGAAAGTTAAAACAAGAAAGTTGTTGTAAAATTTCCATTACAAATCGGAATTCTAATTTAATTTTTATGCGCTTAAATGAATTTCCCGACTTAAGTCCTGGATACATTGAAATTTATACTTTGACATTAAGGAATTAAGAGTCTAAAGGATGGGCATGCTTTTAATGATTTAACAAGAATAATGTTAGGGATATAAAATATAATTTCAATTTTGAAAATCAATCTATTTTTCAGAGTTGTCATTATTATATTTGCATTATAATTGGTGTCTCTAACTATAGATATTAATTCTATAATCAATTTATTTAGGGATCTATAACCAAGACGGCGCTTCATGTTTTTGATCATCTAGAGAGTTAACAAATAAATTAATAGCAGAAAAATAAATGAAAACACATAAATTTATAAATGTTCGCTTTAATGTGAGAGTTAAATTCCTCTGTGGTAATTAGGATTCCAATATGTATTAATGAATCTAATACATTAGAGCCTGAATAAATAGCAAAGAAATTGCGCAGAGAAAAGACTGTTTTGGCAGCTTGTAGCGTGAAGAACTCATGAGTATGGCTGCAGTTGAGCCTTCTATTTATAGATAATGTTTGTTGCTCATTTTCCTGATTTGCGTAAAAATTTCCCCTTTTTTTCAATTAACTTTTCTTTTTTCGAATAAAGTCCTTTTTTTTTTGGTAAATTAAGCATTTTCAATATCAGAAACCTTCATTCTCGACCTAAAAAAAAAGGAGAATTTTCGAAGGAATATGATCGAAATACTATGGATGGCAGTCAACTAAAGCTAAGATGCAGTTGCAGTGAACTCCAAGAAGCCACAGTATCACGGTTCAGTCGCAATATCACTAAAGCTATTTCTATCTTATACGGTTCAGTTTCGGTTAATCAGTAATTTTTTATTTTTGCTTTGATGATTATGGTTGACTTGAGATGACACGTGAACAATAAACATTGAGAGATAAAATATGTCGTCAATACTAATATTATTTTCTTTTTTATAATCAGTCAATCTAATCCGATCATAGTAACTTTGCTTCTGATAGTTTATATAATTAATCTAATCAAGGTAGGTGTTTAAATGTTAGTTTTACGAATAGAATAATGAAATAAGTAATTCACCCTAAAAAAATTAATGAAATAACGTCTTGTCTTTATTTGATACTAATGTGTTTACTTACCTTTAATAATTGGTAATTATGTAATAACTAACCTGTTTCTATTTTTATTTTTATTTTTATTTTTTGCCTTCAATTATTTTTCAATTTATAGTTTAAAAAATCTCGGCAAGAATAACGTGCTAAACTTTAAACAAATAATACTGGACTGACTGACAAAAATTTGCTAATGAATCCAAGAACATGGCAATAATTGCTGAAAGCAGTTCCAAGTATTTGACTATTGTTTGTTTATAGTTATATTCTATTAGTTTAATTAGAGAGAGTTCCGATTTATATTCCAAGAATATTTCTATTGAAAGAAAAAGCAAGGGAAAAAAAAATTAAAAAAAAGAAGAACAAGAACCTTCCTTTCTATCTGCTTCTAGCTACTTCACGTAATTTTACAACTTGGCGGTGGCATTCAGCTTCATCACTCTCGTTTGCAAGTCAAAAAGTCAGAATTATTTTAATAGCCAAATAAAAGAAGAGAGAAAAATGTCCACAATTATTTGATTTTGTCCCCTTATTAAGTTTCTGTAAATAGAATATAAATTTCTTTTATTATGATCATGTGCACGAAAATGGTTTCTAATTATTGAGATTTGAATTGAACAATTTTCTTATGCACTCTTTACACTAATCAAGTATAAATTTTGCGAACGAAAATTCAACGATCTAGCATTTAGGAACTAGAGAATAAGATTAAACAAGTAAAGTAATCGAAAATATTAAAAAAGAATATAACAATTACAAATAAATCTTATGAATAACATAGTAAAAATTAGAGTTTGGTATGAATTCCAATGCTTTGTAGTGAAAATTATGTATCTTTTTCTTCTCAATTTAAGAGAATTTAAATTATATGGGAAATGAAAGGAGTTTACTTCTTCTACCAGTTAAAGTTTATTCTTTCTTTAATTAAAATGAAGTTAGTCAACTTCCTACGATTTATCACACACGTTTAATAAAATATTAAATGTCTTTAATTGTCGACTATTACTCCTTATAGATACTTGAGCTTCCTCCTCTGATTTCGAGTATGGTCTTAGGTAAACTTCTACTTTACAGCTAAATAGACTTGCACCTAAGCACAAGCTTGAATAGACTTGTACCTAAGCAAGGGCTTTTGGATAATTTTCTATCCTTAGGTAAACTTCTACTTGAGTTCAGGCTCAGATTCAGCTCATTATGAATAAATAATAACTTTTAAGATGAAAATATCACACAATAAATATATTCTGAGCACTTCATGGAGCTCCATTTTACACAAAAGTTATGTATTAGTACACTCTGTAATTTAGCATAATTCATGTGTCTTGATATTACTTGTAGGGAATACTTTATCACGATAATTAAGCACCTCAATTAGGGATGGTAATGAGGCGGGGGCAATGATTGTTTTTCCATCTCCGTCTCCAATCCTTAAAACCATTCCCATCCCCATTTAAACAAGGGTGAGGCTGGGAGCGGGGATATCCTGTAGGGGGAGTCTTTCCCATACATGCCCCATTCCCCATTAGTATAACCATTCACTTGAAAATTGCACAAGTTAGAACAAAGAATGAAGTGAAAGCTAATCATAAATTTAGGCCAAAATCAAAAGGTTTTAAAAAAACTAATCAAGTTCTAGACAAATACAAATTATATCTTAATAATGAAGCCAAACAAATGACTCATAAAAAAATAAAGATCGAAGATTAAATAACACGTGCTAATTAATTTTGATCAATTAAGGTTACTAATTGATAATTAACTATTGATTTCCATCTTTTTTTTTTAGTGAAAAATATGTAGTTAATATTATACTTTTTTTTTTCAAAAAACAAAATTAAAACAATATAATTAAGTTTAAAAAGTTAACATACACATATATATGCATAGTATACACTCGTAAGACATATGTATACCCAGGCGGAGGTGGGGTAGGGGGTACTTTCCCATCCCACTTTCAATTCAGAGAAATGACTTTGTCTCCCATCCTCATTCCGTTCAGAAGTCACGCGGATCCCGTCCTCATAGGGTATATTGCCATCCCTCTCAATGGAGTTCTATCTCGTAATTTTTTGTATGATTTTTGGTTAACTTAGAAAAATAATTTACAACTAATTTATGTAACATAAACTGTATCAGTCATGTTGAGACTAGCTCATATTGGGACTAACTTTTTTGATAAACATATCGGGGACTAACTTAGTAAAAGGGAAATTTTCTCAAATTTGAAATCTGAGATATTTTCTTTTAAATTAATAAAATAAATGTTTATAGGACTCATACGGGAGGGGGGGGGGAAAAGATACAATGTACCTATATTTGAGCCTTCATTATCAAGCAAAATATTATGTCATTTTCAGACAAATTACAATGATGCAATTAAAGGCCATGGACTTTCCGTTATACATCAACTTTATAAATATTCGCATATAATTACCTAAATCATCTTAATTATCAACGAAAAGGAAACCCATTGAGTCATTCTCTGTTTTTTTTTTTTTCCCCTTATTGTGGGGATGGGGGGACTCATTATGTCATTCTCTTTAATTAATTTTTCTTTTTTAATATTTAATTTCAACTTTTCTTTTTCCATAAGTGAGAAGAAAATCCTTTTTTTCTTTTTTCTAAAAAGAGGAAAATCAAGGCCAACATAAATGCCAACTGTTATTACACAACGTGTTCAAGGCATAAGAGAAATGAATGGCTATTATTAGTATGTTAAACAAACCGTAACGTTTTAATGAAACTTTCCTTTAAAGAAAAACATAATGAGAAAGAAAAGATATATTGGGAAAATAAAAGAAGTAAATGTAGGAAAGTGATAGTAAAAATTGATTTCTGTTTCATTACGGTTAAACTATAAACGGAATCAATATTCCTTGATTTTTTTTTTGAAAGGGAATATTCCTTGATTTTTCTTTCTTTCTTCTTTCTTTTTTTAATTATTTATTTTTCCTTCGCGTTCATATTTTTTTTAACGGTTTGGTATAATGTGTCTAATGAAAAGGGGAACAGCCAAATTTCTACCCCTAAATTCTATTTATTCGTTTGACAAATAAATACTTTTTTTAGTAAACAAATAAATACATTATTAGTTTTAAAAAAAGAATCACTTTTGTATTTACTTCTTTTTTTAATGCAAAGTAAATGCATTTTTTTTATAAAAAAAAAAGTGAGATGCTTCTTTATTAATTTTTCAAAACAAGAATGTTTGCTTTTACAAAGCTGTCGATAGATAAAGGCACGGAATCAATGCCAATCACAAAAAATAAAGCCAGACAAAGTAAATGCATTTATGTACTAAGCTTAGCATTTTTTTTTTTTTTTTTTTTTTGGTGAATGAATAATCTTAAGCTTAAACTTTAAGAAATTCTAACTCTACAATCGAGTAACACTATGATCTTAACGCATTCTCATGATTCGATACAAACTCTGAGAAATCATTCTCAAATAACGAGGCATTCATTTATTAAAGATTCCTATTAAAATCTTAATTTTTTTTGGGTCCAGATTTGTTTCAGTACAATAAAATTATTTATTTATTTTTTGCTCATGTACATATATATTTTATTATTACTGATTTACTTCACCTATAAATTTCACATGGCGTCATAAATTTGTGTAAACACCAATGCTTAGGTTAAATCTCCCCTTGTTTTTGTGACCCCTATAATAATAAGGGGTGGATTTGCAATACGCATCTTAAGGCATTAATTAGATTGTCATTATAGTCTTTTTAATATTTATTTTTCTTTCTTTGATAAGATTGTCAGTGTAGTTAAAACGCAGAACTCTTATGTTACCTTATACCTATGAATAATATGATTCTTATTGATATTTTTAATAAAAATAACTATCAATAAGAATCATAATTTTAATTATTCGATTAATTTTTTAACGGTCTAATTTATACGTATTCTTGTAAAAGAATTTACAACTTGCGATATAAAACTTGCTCATTTCATAAATAAAATCGTTAAAAAAAAGACTATTTTTGTCATAAAAATATTCTTAAATGTTACACATTTTGTAATCACAGACATAACCTAATAATAATTTTACACTTGCTATTATTATAAAATATAGAGCTTAAATTACATTCTCCAACTATAAAAGCAAAATAATACGCTTTTTTCCACGAAGAAAAAGAAGAAGAAGAGGAGCACGCATTTGTGAGTTGATCATTAATTAATAATGTGATAGTCATCAATTTTTATAAGAAAATGATTATAAACACGAGATCTAAAATGAATATTATCATATCAAATAAGACATGGGTCGTTATAAATTAATTTCATACTCACATGATGAAGGTTATTTTTGTAATGAAATGAACTGTATCTAGACTCTTTCTTTTTCATTTTCCCCTTGGAAAACTTTGGTTGGACTCCTAACCAAAGTCAACTTTGGAACTTTTGTTAGATTTTTTTTTTTTCCCCATTTAAGGAATACTACTTTGTTTAAAGCAAAGTACTTATGTTGTTTCATGTATTTCAGAATTCAAGTACAGGTAGTGAGAACTGATCGGGAATAGGATTTTATATGTCTAAGATCTGTTGGTTTATGGCTTATACTACAGTAAAATAGATTTTTTTCCTGTTCTGACAGATTGAGTGGCCGTTTGGAGCAAAAGTTTCAACCTATGTTTTTTAGATGGCATCCTACTCCAATTAGTTACCACATAAATCTTACATCTCTTTTTCTTTTTCTTTCATTTCCATAAAAATCTTAATTTTAAAAATTCATAATTTTTCTTATTTTCAAATAAAAAAAACATGATTCTTGTCTCTAAACATTCATAATGATGAAAGTAACAAAACAATATCATCATATCATCTTTTTTTTTTTCAGTACACATTTTAAATTTTATACTATTTAAAATTTCACAGTTTATTTTAATTCACATTTCAACCAAACAAAGCACTTCCAATACATTTCGTCAAAACTTCAACTCCAACCTATGTTTCAAATGGGCCTGAGATAAAGAATCTCAAGGTATGCTTGAAAATTAGGAATAGGTTCACATTTGTTTGTAATTTTTTCTATATTTATCCTTGATAAATTAGGATAAATTGTATTTTTATCTCTGAACTATTGGTCTAATCTTATTTTAGTTTCTGAATTTTGAAATGCCTCATAATCAATTTTTAAACTATTAATTTGTCTCACTGTAGTAGGCCAGTCCAAAACATTGTTAAAAGGAAAATAGAGGATATAATGCACGTTTGATCCGTCTAAAAAACAGTTCTTCAGATACCAGGAGACAAAATGATAATTCGAGAACTGGTTTCAAATAAATTTAGAAATTAATTAAGAATTGGATCAATAATTCACGATTAAAATGAAATTAGTCCAAATTTAAATAGGCATATATGTACCTTATGATTGAAAGAAATAACATATATTAGTAGTATTAGTGAACTCTCTCTTTGTTCATAGTTTGTGAACATAACTACATGCCCGCTAAACATCTCATGATTTACTTCTTTTCATTTAATTATATAATTTCATTATGGTGTCGGAGTGATTATATTCAAACGAGTCCTTGATTATCCATATCTTACTCCTCTACTTTCTTTCTTATGTAGTAATATTGTATCAAAGCGATTATATTCAAACCAGTTACTGATCATCCCGTGCTCATGCACCTTCTCTTGACGATTGCCCTCTACTCATCCTTGCGCACACTCTTGATGATTGTTGTCTTGTGCCCTTGAACCATCTCGACATTTGCAATCCTACATCGCTGCGCCTTTTCTTGACGTTTGCCGTCCATACACCCTTGCACCTTCTCTTATTGATTGTCCTTCTTGCTCACTGATGCCCTCTCTTCATGATTGGTACACCTTCGAGCCCTTGAATCTTGCCCTTAACATTTGTCGTTCCTTCTATGTGTTCCTAAGTCTTTCCTTATAAACGTTGCCATTGATGATATCTATCCATTGTCTTTGTTTTCGTAAAATATATATATATATATATATATCTATACTTAATTTCTTATATTTTTTTGCTGGTTTTTAATTTCTTATACTTGATTAAACTAAGGGTATCCCAATTTTCAAATTTTAGCTATTTAGATAGAATATGATTATATACGTTTTCAACATCAACTTCAATCCTTGGGCGCAATTATAATGTGAGCTAAAAATGGTAAACTCCTTTGGCATATAGATATTTGCAGCCTTTATTGAGACAACATACCAACCAACTAATATTTTTTTCTTTCGCAAGTTGGCATTAGAAAATGGCGAACTCGATAAGTAGTTTTCAAGTTTTTTTTTTTTTTTGAGATAATAGTTTTTTTTTTTTTTTTTTAAGGGGAAGTATCATTCAAAATAAAATTGAATACAAATACCAATATCAGAAATGAAATAACCCTATGATACAAGAGACATAACCCTTAACTAATATCAATTCCATCAGTAAAATCTGATAAAGTTCAGTGAAGAAAACATAAGTCGAGATAATAATTTTGTTGTAATTGACATATAAAACTTTTTACGTTGGACTATAATAAGATTATTATCATCCTATATATGTTATATATTTTTATTTATACATAAACTCTATTATAACGTATAAAATTTTCATCCCAAAATTAAAATAAATATCATATTTAAAAATATCATAATTAAATAATACATAAATATTACAATGAATTATGACGAAAAGGCGAACCCAAATTCCACTCGCATAACACACAGAAGTCAAATGGATTAATTACGAGCTAACACGACATCGTCTCAATATGGCTCTTTCTTTTATCAAATTTTAACTTTAAATAATTTGAAACTATATTCTATATTTTGTGGGAGTTTATGTGCCAAAAAATGGAAATTGAAAAAAGAAAAACTTATTTTTTTTAATTGCATATTCTTGCAATCTTAAGCTTGCATTTTGAGACTTTTAAAAAAAAAACAAAAACGAGATGGAAAATTTAAATCTGTATCTAAGAGTCAAACGGATCCCAAATATAAATACTCCACATTAGAATTTAGAATTGCATCAACATAATATATTGACACAAATTGCAACCCCGTCAACACTTGATTATTTAGATTGGAAAAAATAAAAAGAGAAAAAAACAAAAAAACAAAAAGAAAAAGAAAGGAAAACGCCAATTGGCAGGGTCACTCGCACCGTGTGTGTGAAGTGTAAGAAGGCCCTATTCGATTTCTTTTTGCCGCGTGGTAACGGGTTATTCCGGTATCCAGTTGGGTCCTCCACCAGGGACCGCGTTCGTCACCTATTCATTATTTCAACTTTCCGCTTTATCCCACAGTTCCTCTCAATCCCCCCCCCCCCCCCCCCCCCCCGCCTCTCTCTCTCTCTCTCTCTCTCTAAAAAGACGATGACTCTGAAATCCGATCCTAGAAATGGCCTCAAATCTTCTCCGATAAATAGAAGAAAAAAAAAACCCTCATTTTCTCTGTCTAAAAACCATGCTTTCCCGTTTTGCCCCTTTTCTCTCCTCTCCATTTCCCCCTCTGCAACTCTTCCTCTTCCCTGAGACGATCCCTCGTCGGAGCCAACCACACCTCCGCTCGCTTCTGCTCTCGCTAATCACTCACAATATATATACTTTCTCTCTCCTAGGGTTTTAGAACAATTCTTTCGTTTCTTCATTCGGATTTTCTCGGATTCTGTTGTTTGATTTTTTTTTTTTTTTTTTTTTTTTTTTTTGGAATTTTTTTCTGTTCATAATGGACCCTCTGACGGTGAAACCTAGCTTGCTGAAGAATTTTCTGGTGAAAGTGCTTGTGTTCGGCGTTCTGATAATCGGGCGTTAGATTCGCCTACGTCGTGACTATAACCGGCGAGTCATGCAAACGTCGGCGATTTCTGCTTCTTCTCCCTGCGGAGAATCTCAACTTCATGGCGCCGGCGCCGGCGGAGCCTCGGCGATATCGGCGAGCGACGCCGTGGTTGCCGGTGGTGGAGCGGGGTCCGTGCGGAGGGACCTCTACACCAGCAAGGACTGGATCAAGGCCGTGAATTTTTACTCCTCGGTTTTCCAAGATCTGATCTCCCATGGCTACCTCTCGCCGGAATCGAAGTCTCTCTGCGTCGAGACCCCCAAGGGACAGGACGTCTTCTCGCTGAAGGAGATCGGAGTCTCCGATTCGGTCGGGATTTTCAAGAAGGCGTCTAAGCCGTTGGTTGTCTCCGGCGAGTCGCATCGGATGCCGTTCAAGGACAATACCTTTGACTTCGTCTTCTCCGGCGGCGGGATGCTGGACAAATCGCCGCGGCCGTTGGATTTTGCGTCGGAGATCGTGCGAACGCTGAAGCCCGAAGGGTTCGCAGTCGTCCACGTTAGCGCTAAAGATACGTACAGTTTCAATTCATTCCTTGGTTTATTCAATTCCTGCAATTTATTGACTATACGTGATATTGAGGGTTTTGATTCTTCGATGCCTTTTATTCGTGAGATGGTTTTGAAGAAAGAGGTTGAGATTCTTAGCCATGGGATTACGAAATCCTTTCTATCCGATGGTGATTCGGGGAATAAGTGCTCGGTTCCGGGGTATAAGCTAGAATTAGTACGAAAAGCCGAGCCTTTGATTAAGGAAGAGCCATTGAAGCCTTGGATTACATTGAAAAGGAACATTAAGAACATAAAATATCTTCCTTCAATGGCGGATATAAGCTTTAAGAATCGGTATGTGTATGTGGATGTTGGAGCGAGGAGCTATGGTTCTAGTATAGGGAGTTGGTTTAAGAAGCAATACCCGAAACAGAACAAGACCTTCCATGTGTATGCGATCGAGGCCGATAAGACTTTCCATGAGGAGTACAATGTGAAGAAAGGGGTCACCCTTTTGCCATTTGCGGCTTGGGTGAAGAACGAGACTTTGTCCTTTGAGATTAACCGAGACCCTGGTGATAAAGTCACGGTGAAAGGCCGAGGAATGGGTAGGATTCAGCCGGTCAACTCGAAGGGTGGGTTTGACAGCGAGGTGGATAAGATTCAGGGCTTTGATTTTGCGAATTGGCTTAAGAACACGGTCACGGAGAGGGATTTCGTGGTGATGAAGATGGATGTGGAAGGGACTGAATTCGATCTGATTCCGAGGCTCTTTGAGACCGGGGCGATTTGCTTGGTCGATGAGATTTTCCTTGAATGCCATTACAGTAGGTGGCAGAGGTGTTGCCCCGGCAAGAGGAGTGAAAAGTATGACAAAACGTATGGCCAATGCTTGGAGCTGTTTACTTCTCTGAGGCAAAGCGGAGTTCTTGTTCATCAGTGGTGGTGATTGGTAACAGTTACTACCCTTATCCCATACACATCCCTGTACTTGCTCTCTCTACCCCGTAGGTTTTTTTTTTTTTATCTTCCTAAATTGTTCTACAGAGAAAAGGTTGTAATTTGCTAAATTTAATTTCTTCGCTGCAAGATTTTAGCTTCCAAATGAAAATTCGTTTACTTCATACATAGTTTTACATTCTCAACTTTTAGCTACTGCATAGACGTAGTCGAGATAATACATTTTAATTTGCATAGTTGTAGGCGTAATTTAACGATAAATCCCTGCGTGATTCCATCATAAGGTATATAGATTCAATCCTCCATAGTTTAAAAAAAAAAAAAAAAAAAAAAAAAAAAAAAAAGAAGATTTGCAGATTGTTGTTTCTTAGGCTAACATTACACGTTTAGATTCATGTTCGTCTTCTAGTCAAATTTAGATTAGAGTATTTCATTATTAGAAAGCTTCCTACAATAAGTATTACCTATTTAATTATAATTGGTATTATTATTATCATCTTTAGTTGTCTAAAATTAGCTATCACCTAATAGTTGACACCTTTTAGGTAGTTGGGTGGCTGATTTTCTGTTTGCAACAAGGTAAGAACTTTTGGGTTCAGGATCTAGTATTTTTGTGTGTGTATATATATGAGATGCTATTCGGCAACTTTACAAAATGGCTCTTTTAACTTTTTGGGATATTGTAAAGATGACTTTAATATAACATTTTCAATGATATTTGTCCTTTGAACTAATATTTAAACAATAAGTTTCTAAATAAAAAATTACAATTACGGGATATATCCGCTCACCAAATACGATACCTTTCTTATATATATATTCATTTGACGCATGTATTTGATACAACACACACATGTAAGCTCTCTATGTCTCTCTCTCTTTTCATGATTGCACATAGGAAATTTGTAGCAAGTTTCATGAGAACAATTCTTGATATCCCAATTGTCTGTTGAGCAATGAAACAGCGGAGAAGTGGCCACCACGTGAAGTTGTTAGTCGTATTATCGGTAAAGCTCAGAAGCATAGGAAGAGACTTTAGAGGAAGGGTACCATACTAGTGGGTTCTTGGTACCATGGTGAGTGCACTGGGTCCCTTGTATCTTTGGTGGGTGCTGAGCCATGGTGAAAGGAAACTCTAGTGCTTTTAATTGGGTGGTTCAAAGTGGAAAGTTTCACGTTCACCTATGACTTTCAGGGCCTTCCATCATCATTACCG